>VCCN01002572.1:1618399-1635355 GCA_006491835.1 Architeuthis dux
TATATTAACATGTCTGTACAATAAACAGACTTTTCTTTTCTCTTCTCCTCTGGCCTTATTCTCTCCTACCTTTTACAATCATCTTTATCTTCTCTTGCACTTCTTCCAACCACCATGCACTCATATCTGGAATGTAATATATAGAAGCAGTTCAAATATACATGTGTTAAGTTTCTCACATACTCTATATGCTAATTCCTGTCAACCGTCTTCATCCTATACTAATGGATTACCATTATGCAACTCACATAATTTCAGTTCAATGATATTGGGACAGTGTAGGTTAATATCAAATCGAAAATAAAGTCCTATTTCCCCAAGATCTTTTGTAATCCATTCTTCAGGGAATTTTTCAGCTGAAAACCAATCCCCAATGCCAATACTTTTGAGGTACTTGTCACATCAATTCTGTGTACCATCATCACTTGTGTTTTCAAACTTATAATTCTCAAAATCAGACTTGGCCAACCAAACATTTTCATCCAAGTTCCAGACATTAAAAAAGGTATTTTTATTTTTTATTTGATTTCATTCAGGGGTGAGAGAATGAAATGTTGTGATAAAATTACACAAGTGTAAAATGTTTGATCTTGAATTCCAGTGGACTGAGTGTATCAGGGAAAACACACTTGGAGAGTTCATTCCATTTATGAGTCATCCACAGAAAAAAGGGTCAGAGTGAGTCATGATGGGTTGTTTGGAGAGTTCAAATCACAAATGCACTGGGGCAGCAGTCATCTCTGTTGCAAATTGGCTGATGAAAGAAGAAAACGAGCTCAATAATGACAATTAAGCAAAAAGATATGTTTAGACTTTAGCATAGAGGAAAGAACTGCTAGGAATTTTAAACAAAATAAGAAACAAAAAATATAAAACTAACCTGTAATGATTCCAGATGAGAAAATAGCTCTTTTCTAGATTACTCCTTTTTTTTTTTAAGCATGATTTTTTTCCTGATTTCTCAGTTCATTCTTAATAGATACACAAAAAAGAAAGCTAGTATTAAAATTTTAAAAAATGCATTTACCCACAGATGCTGGCATATGGGTACTGCACAGAGAAATTGCTACAAAATCGTTTTCACACCATTTTCAATAAAAAAAATTTTAAAATGAAGTAACTAGCATTAAACTTTTATTTCAGACTCATAACAGTTTTTCATCTTTTAATGCTATTTTTATGTGGAAATCTTTTTTAATCTACATCCTCCAATCTAATGCTCTAATCTCGAAACACTGAAATACGGTGCAATTGATTTTTTTTAATATACTACATATATACACATCAGTGAAGAAAATGACCAATCACTCTTCTGGTGGTACATTAAGATTTCTTATGACTGCAATTTTCCTTGGTTATCATTTTCAATGAAAAATATTTAGGATGTTTTTAAACCTAAATTTCAAATTAAATTAAAATGTCTGGATAAGGGGTAAAAAACCTGAGACGAGCTATTTTAGCATGCATTAGGGTCTAGTCTTTCTAAGATTAATGGTACTGACATACAAAATAATACACTTCTGTTCAAAGTACATATTAACATCAAATAAGTATTGTAATACTGTCAAGTACTAGACATGTGTTTGGTACTATTTGGCAAAGCTGATTTGGTGTGGGCCTTCTGGCATCAAACCTATTTTGGCGTTAGCCCATTTGGCAATTGAAGTTAGGAAAAAATATTGATTGTTTCATCATCATTCAAAGATGAAACTTAAAAAGCCTTAACTGTAAATTTAACTTGAAATAATATTTTTGTGCTGTAAATAAAACTTAGTTCACGGTTATTAGCTACAGTTTCTTTGCTCGATAACTTCTTCATTGCTGAATGAGTTTGAAAACAAACAAATATTATTTATCACAAAAAATTCATTTTTTTATGCTCGCAGGTACTAAATACAGTCTATATAATATATAGACTGTATTTAATATATATATACATATATATAATATTCACCTGTCATAACAACATTGTCCAAAGAAGTACCAAATACATTTAATACAAGTTAAGTTGCTGAAGACTGTCCTATTTTGCGAATACAAAAATAATTTAATTTTTGTAATAAATAAATAATATTGTTTGTTTGTTTTCAAACTCATTCAGCAATGAATAAAGTTATCGAACAAAGAACATGTAGCTAATAACTGCAAACTAAAATGAATAATTTTAATTTTTGGAATAAATTTTTAAAAATCGAACGAATATTAGTAAAATCCAAAGAGAAATTAAGTTTTATTTAATTAAAATAGAATTAATTTAAATAGAAATAAAAGTCTAATAAATATGACTAAAAAAACTCCAAAATAAACAGTGTTTACATTGGAGTTTTCAATGTCAAAATGTAAGGTTTAATTTAATGTAAAATTGCTCAAAATTTATATCTGTTTTGTTTTTAAGTAAAATAAAGTCAACTGAATGTTATTAAAAATTAAATGTAAATTATTTTTTGTTTTTAATTAAATCGTAGGCAATTCTTCCTAAATCTTCAGTTAACGGTTTACTTCAAACAAACTGAAATATGAGAGTTAATTGAAATAAAAACTTTCATTTAATTTTATTTACAGCACAAAAATATTTTTTCAATGAAGTTAAATTTACAGTTTTAAGGCTTTTTAAAGTTTCACCTTTGGATGATGATGAATAAATCAACATTTTTTTTCTTAATGCCAAAACGTTTGTCGCCAAATGGGCTTACGCCAAATCAGATGACACCTAAACGATAACGCCAGAATGCACAACCCAAATCGGCTTTGCCAAATCGTCCTATTCTGCTAGATATGACTAACTACAAAGACTCTTTGAGCTGATATAAATAATAGCTTTTCTTGTTACCAAAAGAATTTTTAGTCATTCACTTGAGGTGAGACCGAAGAATCAATCTGATGTTGTAACACTGAACTATATTTGTGTGTATCTTACAAATAAACCTTACTGACCTATCACTGAAAACCGAATTTTATATATATCTCCTATTCAAATATTCTATTCTCTGAGCTAAACCTAGACACAGAAATATGGTACACTTGATTTTTCTCAGTATATTACACATGCACATCAGAAAAACACTCTCCTGGTAGTTTGTTTCAAAATCCCAAATGACAAATTTTTTGTTTATTTTCCAGAATGTTGCATCTCTGAAATGCCATTAAAAGACACTTTGCCTATTTCCCATTTATCTGCTGCTGTTTTCTTATTTTTTCTTCCTCTTATTTATTCTACAGAGAATTATTTTCTATTGTTAACAAAGTGCATCAAACCATAATTCTCTGTCGTCATAGTAACCACATGCATACTTCATCCCCCTCACCTCCACCACAAAAACCTGACACTTCATTGTGTTGCATCTAAACTAGATCAGACTTTTTTTCATGATATAATATTGTGCTTAAATTCATATAAGACCTGTGTTGTAAAATTTAACAGTCATAATGTATAAGATCATGTGAAATATCAAGCATGCTTTACTGTGAGTCACTGGCTGAGCTGGTGTTGAGAAATGAAATTGGGAAAAGATTTTCTAATAGAAATATTGTTGATCACAGCAAAAAAATTTTTTGTTTTGGTGCTCAACCATTTACTAGAGCCTTTCTTCGTAATCTCATTTCAATGTGACATGTGAGTATTACATTTCTATTCTTATTTTTCATATTTTATACAGTATCACATGCTTATTTATTAATATACCAAAATGTTTATACAAGTGAGATTTGAGCCAAAAAACAGCCATTACATTTATAGAACGTTTTACTTCTTAGCAATAACAAGGTAGATGAACGGTGTTTTTGGCATTTAGCAAATGAATAAATAATACTGAGCCACACAGAATATATATATGGAGAAAAAAGTTACTGCAATTGGGCCAAATACACAAGCAGAAGCCTCATTAAATCAGGTATATAAAATTCAATAGAATAATAGAATAGTCATTCCATATCAAAGTCATTCCATATCAAATCAGGTGCTCCTATACCAAAATATTAGGTCTTTATCTCTAATAGTTTTGAAATTACAAATCTTTGAAATTTTATTCAAGTTTATCCATTTTGCCAAACAAGCCTTTCCTTCCAAACTCCAACAGTTACAGCTCCTTTGATATGGCATGTACAGTTTTGAAGCTTTGTGACTGGGGCTAACTTTTTCTGTAGAATTCAAAACTGAAATCAGATCTGGTGTATCTTATGTACTTTTCCTCCCACAAAGCTCTCAAAAAAAGACAACACCTACTTTAATAGCTTCTCACTCAAACAGTATGCTAGATAAATATGGTTACTGCATACTCATAGTTTTTATCCAGTCATTTATAACATATTATGTCATGTGTATGCAGTAACCATATTTATTTCTGTTATAGGAGTATCAGAATGATTGTTTGAAATATGTGCTCGATTTTCGAATGTCCTCAAAATGTCCTTTTCCATGTCTTCATTTGACCATGTGGGCAGTTATCCAACACTTTCACATTTTTACCATGTATTCTTATATATCTGAAGTTGATCTGGCAAAAAATTAGTGTTGTTGCTGAGCTTGGAACCTCTGGCTGATTTGATATGGAATTGATATAGGCAAAATCTGAGTTTCTTTTCATTCCTTTTAATTTAAACCACTCATAAGAATTGGAATACTCAACTTAAATATGTTAAGTTTTCCAAACTGATGCAACTGCCACTTTTTTATATAATGAAATTATATACTTTTTTTATTATAAATTATTATTAACTCATAAGAAATAAGTAACAATTGTTTATTTAAGTTTAATCATTAATTTAACTGGGGAAAAAAAACCCCAGTTAATCAAAAAGAAATACAAAAGGAAAACTGATTTCAAATTGGAGCAGAAAGGGTTAGCATTTTGCATGTGAGTTTGCCACATGAGAAAATGAAAATGATAAATTTCTTGCTTCCTATTTTGTGAGGTAATTGGGTTAGTGATTACAGACAATACCAGGAAACCATATTAGCACACCACCAGCAGACAAAAAGGTGCAGTAATAGAGAACCAAGAATTTCTATTATAATAACAACTGATGAGTTTCTCACTTAAAAAAAAATGTGTGTGTGTGTTAAACAATCAATTAAATTGTCTTGTCTTCTGTGATTTGAAGATAATGAGGACTCATTTGTGAAAAAAATAAATTATAGAGTAGAAAACGATGTTGTTAAGAAAATGAGAATGTATAGAAGGAAAAGATGAGAAGGGCTGATGTATAAAGAAGTGAAGCAAAGATTTTGGAAGAGAAAAGCAAAACTAGAGAAAGAAAAATATTAGAAAATGGTCTGGTTAGTCACTCAATAGAAACCATCACATGACCTACATCTTTTGGCAGCAGGCTGTGTTGAGGTGATCAATTGCAAAATTGGAAAAAAGAGCTGATCAATGAATAAGTTACATTTCTCGAGTTTTGTAAGATCACTAAAACGTCTGAATTTTCAAAAAAACAAGTGTGACATTGCCAGACACAAACTAAGAGACCAATTTATGATAATCTTACATTGTAAATTGAACCCCCCACAAAAAAATTATTTCAAAAAACAAGAAAAGTGAAATAAATGAAGAAAAAAAGATGATAGAAAAACAAGCCTGGCTGCTCCAGAGTCAAACTCTGCTCCTACTTCTACACCCTTGAGTAATTCTACTATAAATTTTGGAGGTATGTAAGACTTGTCAGTTTAGTGCATGTGGTAACATACCAGGCTAGTGATCATGAGTGTAATGAAATGCACGCTGGTTGTATGTTCGTGTGTTCGCTTGCTGAAGGAAGGAAGGTACAGAAGACTGGCGTTTTGGGAGGTAGTATTGGGTTTTGCGCTCAGCTGGAAGGTATCATATTCTGGGCCAGAATATAGGTCAAACGGCTGAGCAAGGGAACAAATAGAATGTGTTCGACCAATCAGCTACACCAAGTATTTTTTGAGGCGCAGTGATTTAAATCAGGAATCAGTCAATTGGGGCACACAGAGCGACAGGTCAACAGCTAGGAGAGAATGGGAGGAGGAAGTCAGTATGGCCTGATTTACTGGCCATTCTTTCAGTAAAGCAAGTAGGAACAGAACTTAACCAACTCGCTAGATTTTCAGCAAAACAGATTCTTCTCTCTCATAAATGTGCAACCCTGGAACGAGACATTTCATCAGTGAGAAGAAATGTTGGTTATACTACAATAACGGTTAGAAAAAAAGAGAAAAAGAAAAGAAGGGGAAGTGAACAGGAATTTCAGAAATAAAGTACAAGAGGAAGAAAAATAATGAAAATCTATATCAATATTTGAGCACCATGTTTGTTTGTTTGTCTGTAGAAGATCTCTGCAAAAACTACAAGCCCTATCGAACAATTTTGCACTTAGGATGCAGAAATTTGGCATAGGAGTTCATCTTTACATTTAGATTGCTGGACATAACCTGACTTCTCCATGCTTTTCCTGTGGCCAGCTCTATATTTGCTGTTCTAAATTGTAAATAATCGTGTGTTTTTTTTCATTTGTTATGTTCTCTAAGAAGAAATATATCAAAGAACATATTTTTTCCTGCATCGTTATATAATTTTTCTCCCGGGCAATACCAGGTATCACTACTAGTTTTTTAATATAATAAAAAAGAAAATTTAAAAAAAAAAAAAAAAAAAAAAGGAGAGGATTTGTTGAAAAGTAACAGGAAAAAATAAAAGACCAAGGAAAGTCTAAAGAAAAAGTAAAAAGAGAATGAAGTGAAAATAAGAGAAATTGATGGAAACAAAATGAAAGAAAGGCATTGAAATAAGGAATTGAAAGAATAAGCAACAACAATGAAAAAATAAAGAGGAAATTAATTTAAACAGAACTAGCATTCCAAGGGAAATTATGAATCACCACCACCCATATATGCTGTGTTAGGGATGATCAATTAAAAAGTTGGAAAAAGGGGTGATCAATGAATAAGTTACTTCTCTCGCCTTTTGTTGGGCTGTGATCACTAAAAAAGATCTGAATTTTCAAAAAACAAATGGGCACAAACTAGTGACCAATTTAGCATAAACTTACATTTTATATTGAAACCCCCTTTAAAAACCAATTGCAGCGTGGAGGGGGATTTTCAAAAAATAAAAAATAAAAATACATTTTCCCTGCTCATTGAGGGGAGTGTGTGTGCAAAATTTCAAGTTTCTTCTATGAACAGTTGGGGCTGGGCAAAGTCCAGATACCTAGATAAATATAAATGTCAGAACACATGAATAACCTAAACCCAGTAATAAACAAGTGTTGTGGGTAGCAGTGATTAAAAGAATGAGATTATAGTAGAAAGAAGGATACAATTGTGTATTCATATTAAAGTTGCCCATAAAAAATTCCTGTCTGATTTCTACAAATAAAAGAAATGGTTGCTATAATAAAGTAAAAGGCAAGGAAATGAAAAAAAAAGATTTGAAAGAAAAACACACAAAGAAAGCTAGAAAATGTCTAGAATGTCTAGGAGTAAATGTCTAGGAGTAAATAAAAAAGAACTGAAAAAGAAATTCTAAAGCATAAAACATTACATTAATGAATTCTTACTTGTACAAAACTAATTGTTAAAAGAATTTAGGATTTTACTCAAGAACTCAAACATATAATCTGGTTAGCCATAGAGTTTAAAGCTATTACAATAGTGAATGTCTTTTCTACAGATTTATAACTGGATTCTAAAATAAATATTGCGTACCAAAGCTTAAAACGAGAGAAATGTATTGCAATGATGAATCCACAGATTACAAAGTCACATATAATGAATATTATAGAGTTTACAAGTATACACAGGTCATACAGTTAGGGTATAATTGTTGCACCAAATAGATTTGTAAAACAGAAAAGAATTTATAAACAAAACTAAAATTATATAAATTATATATATATTTTAAATAAATAAAGGAGTGTGTGTCCAAACTATTTAAACAGAAAAACAACTGGGTGTCTTGAGCTTAAATTTGGCACATACGTGCTTCTTGATTCAAGGTATGTGACAGGTATATTGCAATCATGCTAAATTATTCTTTCAGGGAATAGCGTTATTCTAACAGCAGCTTGGAGCTTTTCGAGAGACACCAGATTGAGGAAAAGAAGCAGCGCCGGAGTGCACATTAGGACGTGGCAAAAGACCAGCCACCACCCAGAAATGACTGTCTCTCCAGACTGCCAACGTCAGTGCTGTTCACACATCGGCCTGTTCAGCCATTGCAGACATAATCTATATTAACAACAATAACAACAACAACAACAGTACAGGGAAAAAGGAGCTCCATCGGTGCCAACAGCTCAGTTCATCATCATTATTCTGACATGTATATATCTGATGAATAAACGGGTATCACAAGTATAAAGGTTGGAGTTATTTGCCCTTCTTTTTCACGTGTTCTGATCATTCCCTTGAGAATCTATACTTTTCAATCCCAATTGAAGTAGTAGCTGTATAGGAATCCCCCTAATATATATTGCTTTGGAAATCATGAATGGACCTCCAATGATACATAAGCCAGATTATGTTTGAATTATTTTAAATATATAATTAATTAATATAATTGATTCAAAATTATGTTTATATTTAAATCCACACATAATAATTAGCAATGTGTGTTTGTTCTTTGTCTGTCATGCTAAGGGATGCAACTGACATAGTAAAAAAGAATTTTATGTTCTGATGATTTAGAAAAAATGCTGAATTTAAAGAATAATAAAAATAAAAAAGTAATAAAAACAAAAACAAACAATCCGTTTGTGGTCAACAGAACGTTATTCTCCAAGCACACTGCAATGAAAATCTCTATTATCTACGTTTAGAAAATGCAATGTCTATATTTGTATATTTCATATATATGGCAGAATTTTTGACGGCACCGGTAAACTAGTAAAGCTTATATTTTCCAATAAAATTAAGCTTCAATGTGACAAAGATTCAAGTAAACTTTATCTGTCACATATGCTGATATCAGAACTGTCCTCAAAACTGTCAAAATAGGTTTCTTTCAGTTTTCAAGTTGGTCTGCCTGGCTGGTTATGTATGTATGTATGTATGTATGTACAGACCACATCAATGGAGCTAGAGGGCTGAAAATTTCAACATTTTTGAAAATTCCCCTCCATAATAGGTTTTTAGTGGGGGTTCAATGCGCAATGTAAGTTTATGCTAAATTGATCACTAGTTTATGTCTGTTTGTTTTTTTGAAAATTCAGACTTTTTAGTGATCACTGCCCAACAAAAGGCAAGAGAAGTAACTTATTCATTGATTACCACTTTTTCCAATTTTTGCAATTGATCACCCCCAATATGGCCTGCTGCCAAAAGACGTTGGTCACGTGATGGTTTCTATTGAGTGACTAACAAAACCAGTTCTCATATATATCATAATATAAAAAGAATAAACTGGTGATGAGGAGGATCAGTTTTTTGTTAAATTCTGTGTAGAAGTATTTTACAAATGCTTTCTAAGTTTACATATATGAGATTTTTATATGCTAACCATGAGCATAGGTAAGTAAGTGTACAACTGTTACAAATATACTAACATATTTACAAATAGTTCTAATTATTTGTGTAAAAGATGAAATACATTCTTTTCTCTATAAAATACAGTACTTTGATATAACAAAACACAAATCCTACAGAATTTTGATAATTTTAAAAGCCACTTTGTAATTTTATCAAAAGTTATAAAAACATTGAATCTTAAGATTTCTACTCTAAAATGCTAGTTCATTACAAATGTATGTTTGTCATTTTCTTTCATAAAACCTACTCTATACCGTGTGTGTGTGTGTGCGTACATGCAGGAGTGTATGCGTGTGTGTGTGTGAGTGAAAAGTCCAGGTGAACTATTGATTTAGACAGAAATAAATATAAACCACTGCTTTTATTTTAGCTGTTGTATTAAAACCAACCATTGCAATGAAAACAAAATACATAATTCTTCCACTACAAAAATGAAGAAGTGAAAGATTTTTCAGCATTTAGACTTAAAATTAGAAACAAAAATGAAAAGAGGTTTCATTTTTAAAAAAAGAAAGTAAAAAGAAGAAAATTACAAATGCTTTAAGACCCTGGGAGGTACAGAGTGACTGAACAGTTAACAGCATGGGGAATGAAATTGGCAAGCCGGTTTCAAACTCAAGCAGAGACGGTTGGTGCTTATTTCACACTAATTCCCTTGGGAAAGGCAATCATCCATCTCTTCTCCCCCAAGCTATGGGTCAATAGTAGGGCAGATTGGGCTCTCTAGCCATGATTGCCAACCTGTCTAGGAGACAGGCAACTAGAATGGTGGCCTCTATCAGGCTATGCCACCGTTGACAAACCCATGATGAAATCATCTGTGGTGCACCATTGCACTGGGTTACAGGATAGGTAACATGGTTAAGACCCTAAAACAGATAGTGCCGCCATGGCCAAGTGATTGCTTTGAGACTTCAATAATTTCTATGCAATGACAGCAAGTATTGAAAACATATTTGCGAAGGAATAAGACTGATAATATTGATTGATAATAAAACTAAAAGAATTTCTGTCACGTCACTTGACATTGATAATTTCATGTAAAGTTAATAATAAAAGTAGAGGAACTTTGCTCACTTCCCAATAATGATTGAAAAATGCACAAAGAACACTGGAAGTAACAGAAAAATATATGGTAACATTTATTAGGTGATTCTGACTCGTTTTGGCTCAGTCTGATATTCTTTTTTTACATCAAATCATACACATTGTGGAGAAAGCTACAACAATATTATTTAAACATTAGTATTATTATTATATGTTGAATATTTAACCATTATTATTATACGTTGAATATATAAACATTATTATTATATTTTGAATATATAAACATTATTATTATATGTTGAATATATAAACATTATTATTATTATCATATGCTGAAATAACTGAAACCCACCTTATCAGGCGGTTTCCAGCTAGTATGTATGTATATTGAATGGAAAGTTAAGTGTTCAGTTTAACATTATAGTTACATTGTAAATAGAATCCCCCCCTAAAACCCTTCATCTGTGCCAAATTTGGTTGAGCTGCACCAATGTTTAATGGGAGACACAATGACAAACAGAACCAGTTGTTTTATATAATAAAAGATATAATAAATAATGGAATGTATATATGTATATTGAACGGAAAGTAAAAGCATTATAGTTACATTGTAAATAGAATCCCCCTTTAAAACACTTTAAAAAAACATTCTCAAAACATTCCCCTAAGTCCATTGAGTATGCATGCCAAATTTGTGCAAAATTTGGTGGAGCTGTGCCAATGTTTAAGGGGGGTTGGAGAAACAGTGACAAACAAAGCAAGTTGTTTTATATAATAGAAAATATATAAACATCATTATTATTATATGTTGAATATGTAAACATTATTATTTTTATATGTTGAATATGTGTAAATGTGAACCAAAATTGCAGAAATAAATGGGGGAATGAAACAAAACTTTATAGGTTCAAAATGGCAACATGTAATTTTTTTCTCCTTGAGTGTTTATCTCAAAGATACAATGGGCATATTTTGTGTTATACTGATCCTACACAACAATATCCCACATAACATCTCATCACTATAAAATAGGAAAATTCAGTACAATTTTCTTTTCTGTGTACTTCACTAGTAGAATTCATATTAAAAAGGTATAAATAACCATGTGATAACTTGTAAATAAAGGACAGAGGTATAATATAGGATAGTGACCAAAGGTTCTGAGATTCCATCTCCAGTACCAAGTTAGTAATGTTTATAGCTACAAACTTACCAAGAAAAACAAAGAAAACTTAAGTTTCAAATCAGTGCAAAAATCATAAAATTTGTCAGAAGTGACCAAACTGACAATCGTGGAATTAATCTTATTTCTTTTAATGCAAGCATCATTTTTTGCTGTTGATTAAAAACATTCCTCTGGGATTAGCTTTATTTTTACCTAATGGATACTTATTTTGAATGGATGTATGTATAGGAGTAGAATTTTTAACAAAACCAGGTATGGTTAGTCACTCAATAGAAACTGTAACGTGACCAACATCTTTTGGCAGCATGATGTGTTGGGGATGATCAAATAAAAAAATTGGAAAAAGGGGTGATCAATAAATAAGTTAATTCTCCCACCTTTTGTTGGGCAGTGATCACTAAAAAAAAGTCTGAATTTTCATAAAAACAAGCATGAATGCTGCCAGGCACAAACTAAGGGATCAATTTAGCATAAAATTACATTGCAAATTGAACCACCACTAAAAACCTATATGGGTCATGCAGGCACATGCAAACGGGTTGGTGGCGCCATGGCAACTGCAAGCACTGGCTTGGGGTCCACTGCTTTACACCATGTACCAATTCTGGTGCCTTTGTAACCAGCTTAGTACAATATGCACATTTTTATGGAAGTTCTTTTGTTGTTCATGTTCATCTAAAAGTTTATAAAAATCTTTATACATATGTGTAATTAATATCTACTATAAACTAATTTGGGAGAAAAAGAACCAGAGATGAAATGACAGACATATTATTCAAGAATAATTTGTCCTTCAGATTATTTGACTCAAATATACAATTTCATCAAGTATCCTTCCAATCTATCCATGTTTTATTTGTAAAATCAAAATTAAGATTGTCATAGAAACATGCTACTAAAATCCAGGCTGTTCAAAACTTCATACCCGAGACAATACCATACTATCATACCTGAGACAATACTTAAAGCTGAATGGAAACAGAATTGGTTTTTACTATTGAAATTCCAAATCAATCACTTATCTTTTTTAACCATAATTCTTTTCAATTCAACTTTGGTGAGTTTACCTCTCTTTTTAAAAAAGATGCAGGGGACCTGTTGGAT
Source organism: Architeuthis dux (assembly GCA_006491835.1). NCBI lineage: Eukaryota > Metazoa > Mollusca > Cephalopoda > Oegopsida > Architeuthidae > Architeuthis > Architeuthis dux. The sequence continues at coordinate 1,631,227 of VCCN01002572.1, forward strand.
ACAGTGGATTGATCCATAGTCATTTAATATGAGGTTAGTATAAATACAAAACTGTTGGTTCAGAAGCTGTTTTCAGTTAACAGCAAGATTATAGTGTAGCCTGCTTTGCTTTATCTACTGATATAGTGGCAAAGTTTTTGAGTACCGAATGCTATTCCTGGGAGCCATTTTCAATATTTATATAGATTTTTCAGAAAATCTTTTAGTACAGACATAAGATTGTTGAAGACATGATGTCTGTTTACAACAATGCTAAGATTTCTGAAATTCTCTTCTTCACTGAGGTAGAAATCAGCAGCAATCTCAGTGCCAGTGCCACACCAGCTACTTCTGTAGAACCTTACAAAGAGATTAACAGTGATCTATTTGTTGTCATATGCTGAGTTTTTAAGACTTATTATTGTAACCAAAAGTAGTTTCCCTATTTTGTTTTGCTAAGATTTAAAAAATATACTTACATACCTGTCAAGTCTTTAGCATTTTGCGTGAGACTCACACATTTTGATACGTTCTCATGGTCTCACACATTAATGGAAAATTCTCACACATTTTATAAAAAGTGGAAAATTCACACACATTTTATGAAACGTGAGAAATTTTATAAAAAGTAAATTTCTATAAAAGTGTGAATCTTTTGATTAGTGATTTTAACCAATTAAACGTGTCCGGAAGTGCTACCGCAGGACTGTGATTTGCTGCAGTCCCCTTATCTGCCGCATGCCGAAAGGGTCTATTCATTTCATTCACACATATGCTAGGAGTAACATCACAAATTCAACAATGAGTATCGAAAATCTTTACACCGGCTCTCCGCCAAAGAAAATGAGATTGAATGAATCTATGACTTACGATTCTCACTCATTTTCAATATTGAAACTTGACAGGTATGTACTTATGCATTGTTATGTTTCAGGATTATAACCAGTTCTGCTTTCTGCCCAATGAATAATATCCCTGATAAATCTAAATTGATCTAAGACAATAAGATTAATATGCAACATCTTTGATATCAGTGCATAATTTAAATGATGAACTCTCCAAAATAAAGAACAGAGAAGGATACAATATTTGGCATTTTACACAATAATCTTTTTAACAAAATCAATCCAAAACAAAAAGTGTTGGGTAGGCAGATGATAACTCATTTAGTGTTGGGTAGGCAGATGGTAACTCATTTGATTTTCATCAGTAACTGACTGACCATGCATTACTATTCCTTTATATTTGCTGAAAAAGATTTAAGCAAATATAATGGACTACAATGCACCAGATAAAATAATATGTTGTCAAAATTCTAGCTGTTAAGATTTACTTATACATAAGTATACAGGGTGTCCCATAAGTAATGCCCAATTTGCCCCAAAATTAACACCAGTTCTATGTAAGGGAAGCAACTATTTAATAGTTGCTTTTAATAGTAATTTAATAATAATAATTTAATATTTGCTTCCCTTAGAACTGGCATTAATTTTGGGACAAATCAGCAGTTACTTTTGTGACACCCTTATATACCTGAAAAATATACATGCACATATAGATTCACACAATTATACACATAGAAATATTGATGTACATTAAAATGTCTTATACTTTAATGATTTATTTGTACTGCATAACTCTAGTATCTTTTTTATTCTTTTACTCCTTTTTTCTTTTTTTTCTTCTATTACTTTTTCTCTCTTTCCCTCTGGTATCTTTTCCTCCTATATTTTATTCTCTCTCTTTCTCTACAATTCATTTATTCTCTCATTTTTCTCAAAGAGTTTTTCATCAAAACATTGGAAAAATAAGAAAACAGCAAAGAGCCAGAGGGTCTTTTAAAATTGGAATTTTATTAGTTGCACATTGAACTAAAGTTGGATTTGGAAATAGAATCTCAAACCATTTTTGAATTAAGTTCTAATTGAATCAAAGATTTGGAACTATCAATTTGAATGTAGGAAAAAAGGGGGGAAAAGGGTAAGCATTTCCAAGAATTTGATACAGGAAATCCTTGTTCGACTTAACCTAAATATTTGTTTTCTTAATAGTAAACATTTCATTAAGTAACCACTATACTTTTGAAATCGGAGGACATAACGATGTTAAATCTTCTGAGAGAACATACCCTGGGGTATATCATTATTTTAAACAGGATTGCAGTGCCAGCCAGAATCCTAATCCATTCCTGTTCTTTGAAATCCACTTCAAAACTGCCAATTCTGAGCAAAAGAATGAAAATAAATATATAAAAACAAGAAGCCAGTTCTAAGGGGATAAATGTCTGTGACATAAATAATATGGTGTTCAATAAAAGCCGGGTTGGAAAAAGTACTTCACAGTTGTTTTTGTGATTAAATCAGTAATATTTCATTAGCTATTTCTGGATGAAGAAATAGGAATTATTTTATAGATTATTACTTTGTCTGACTTGGTTTCAGTTTGAAATGTTCATATGATGTGATGGTTTACTATTACTTTATAAATAATACTAATTAAAAGTTATACAGAGAGAGGTAGATAGACAGTTAATATATATATATATATATATATATATATAAACTATCTTTTAGTCAGAGAAATTTTCAAAAGTTGCACTGGGATGGTTACTGTATGTCTACCTAATATAAATGTCATTACACACCCAATTTACACGTCTGTCTTTCTAACCACTAACATTATTACAGAAATCCAATGCCACTGCTTGTAATCTAAAAATGATCTTTTGGAAACATTTCTCACAATGTATGAATGTCTGTAGCATTACAAATTCCAAAGCAACATGGATATTTTCTGACATTTCATATCTTGACGTATCAAAATATTTTATTTAAAATAGGATAATTTCTTTTCTATTTTCAACATTTTAAGACCTTGAAATTTGGGTTAAAGGTTGTTAAATAGAACTGCTTAGATAAAATTCATGTAGATTTCTATTCTCTATTTCTTAGCATTATTCAATCTTTTTCTTATGCTTAATTAGTGACAATATTAAAGGTCAATTAGACAAAATTAGCTCTAAAAAGTTGATAATGATCTTGGAATTACTTTTATCAGAGAAATATTTTATAATCTTTTTATGTATATACACATAATCTTTTTAAAAACAGACAATATATTGTGCAGCATGGCCCCAAGCAAGGAGGAAGCATTAAACACAGTGAATTCAAATCACCTATTTTTATCTCATGAATCTGATTGATCAAGTCAAATTCATACCATCAAAACAACATTGACAACATAATTCTCAGTTTAGTTTCCTGTTCATAAATATGGTGAATATTAAGCTGATTGGAACAGCCTAAGCGTATTAAATACTGATGTTTAATGCTGCATTCATACACATTGTATGGGCCTCACATAAGTTTATTTTTAACCCCCATACAAAGATCCAGCTTCAATGGTTCTACAACTCTACAACAATAACCAGTTTTCATCACATATTACAAGTGCAGCCTGTTCATCTTATCTAAGTGCCTCTGTTGAAATCACTCAATATGGATTAGTATAAAGGATTTGGTCAAGTCGATAAAACTATGAAGGAAATTGAGGTGGACAACTGACTACTGGAGCATGCCTGACAAATGAGCAAATTAATGAACAAATATGATCATTATTGTTATATAACAATTATTATGTCATTATTATTATATAACATCTAAAGACCAGTGTTACCAAATTTGTTGAGATCTTTGTATGTATGTTTGTCTGTTTAAAGCTGATTAAAGAGAGGAAGAGAGTAAAACTTAATGTGACTGACTGCTAATGCTTTGTGTCTGTGTGTGCATGTCCACTAGCAGGGGTCTTCAAAATACGAGTCCCGACCCATTACGATTATGATTTTTAAAAGCTACAAGAAAGAGGAAAGAAAGAGAAAGAAGAATGACACATAACACGGCTGTCTGCCAACCATCCACACTCATATAACGAGCACTGTTTGTCCACTTATCTCACACCTTAGACTTGGAGGTACAAGGTGGCCGTGGGGTAACGGCACAGATGATGGACTCAGCGAACTGAGTTCAAACACAGGCTGGAACAATTCATGGTCACTTCTCACTAATGCCCTTGGGAAAGGCATGAATCCACAGCTATGGGTAAAATAGCAGGTGGGATCATGCAGAGAGCCTACCGTGGCGATCCCATTAAT
>VCCN01002572.1:1656868-1670176 GCA_006491835.1 Architeuthis dux
TAAAATCATATAATACTATGTTTAGGTTAACTATGTTTATGTTGAGCAGCTATATTTTTATTTTATCAATATAGGTGGGTGTATTTTCTAAATGAACTGTGTGCATATTTATGTGTTAGTGGACTATAAGCTGTGAATAGTTGGGGGAGCTGGTGGTATTGTCTTTCAAGATGGAAGGGCTTTGAGTCTTTGTGTCCATCTGATAAAAGAGCTGTATTTATTTTCTAAAACGTTGACATACATGGGATCTACACCTTGATGTATAATTGCCTTGATGATTCGGAATTTCCACTGAATTAAATGCTTTCTGGTAGTTGACAAATGCCATGGCAAGTGGCATTGTATATTCTACTATTTTCTCTTTGAGTTGATTCACTGAATGGAGATGGTCAATAATCGAGTATCTCTTTTTTGAAGCCAGCTTGTTCCTGTGGTCACCTTGGTAAAAGGCTTGTATATATTGATGAGTAGACTTATTGGTCTGTAGTTTCCAAGGTCTTTTAGGTTTCCCTTATTATGCAGCAGTATGATGATTGCACTGTTCCAATCTTCTGAAACTTTGCACTGCTCGTTGAAAGGTTTGGCTAGTCTGCTGCTAATGACATTACCTGCGTCTTTGAGCAGGTTGATGGTGATGTTATCTGGTTCAGGTGCCTTTCCTTTCTTTCTTTGATGGCTTGCTCTACCTTCCACTGTGTGACTTCTGGGAAGCCTTTAAATTCATGTCTCATGTCTGGGACATCTTGTACTTTTATATGTGGCCCTTGATTAGAGGAATAGAGGCTCTTGTAGAACTCTTGGGCACAATCAACAATTTGGTACCTATCCATTGTTAAATCTCCATTTTCTTCAAGTATACCCATAATTTGTAATTTTCCTGAACTGGAAGTTTTGAAACCCTTTCCTTGTTTGATGATTCTCTCAATTATTGCTGTTGTGTACCTTCTGCGAGGGACAACGCTCCATGGAATTCTCAAAAAAGTGAAGAATTACTGTAGGTTCGCAAGCCTTCGGCAGAGCAAGTACAATCTTCAAGAACAAGAAAATCCCATTGGTTTTAAAAAGAAGGGTCTATAACGTGTGTATCCTCTGGATAGTTACCTACAGAACTTATGCATGGGCATATGGGAACTCTTGTTTTTGTTTGGCCATGTTACAAGGATATCAGACAACTGCTGGACATCGCAACTCATAACATGGCTCCCTTGAGATCATGGGCAAAACTGTGGCCAGCAAAAAGTAAGATGGTGTGAATGTTTTGGCACCCTGATGCTCAAAAGAACTGGCAGACCATAGGGAAAGCCTATGTCCAACAACAGACTTTAAATGGCTGTTTTGTATGACAGACGGAAAGTAAACGTCCAGTTTAGTATTATAGTTATATTGTAAATAGACCCCCCCCCACACACACACAAACCTTAAAAAATGTTTTATCTTAAAACTGACAAATTTCAATGAGAATGGCGATTTAAACTAAACTGAAATTTGACCATGAACACAAACAACCTTGGCCGAACTTTCAACTCGGCTCGGCGCCGATTACATTTTCTGTGTCGGTAACCGTTATGCCACTCAGACCTCCACTGATAAACTATGGATACTCTGCAGGGCCGTTCGTTCGCATATGTATTAACAGTGTATTTTAACACACACTTGTTAATTACTTTGCAACTTGAAGGTTAACAGCGAGCAAGTCTTTCACACTGAACGTCTCATTGACCAGTCGATTATTTCAGTATTTGCAAAGCCTGAGATACCCAACAAGTTTCAATTAATTTATACTAGTGTCACCTCAATAAATGAAGACAAGTTAAGTTAGTATTACAATAAATTCAGACAGATGTTTAAGCCTCGAACAAGTTCTCACTTCTCTTATTCGCACACACATTTTCTCTCTCTCTCTCTCTCTCTCATGACAACTGAAGTAATTCCAGAATCATCGGAAACAACTTGGCAAAGATGAATTAGTAAAATACATATTGACAATTTCTAATGACAGGATCTAATCAGATCGGTCTACTCATGTCAGTCGATCTGTATACTTTATTTAAAATCGATTATGATTAAATGTTGTTACTGAGCTATTGGACGACTTTTAGCCCAGGATGGCCAGTCTTTATCAGACCATTTTTCGTGTACTTTTAAAATCTTCGATTCCCAATATTAAGGTTCGTACAATATTGAATAAATTAAAAATAATTCAGTCATGTACTTACCGAGAAATAAGATTAATAACAAGCTTAATCCACACATTTCATTTATTGCATTTCTTTATTTCTCAGTCCTTAATCTGTCCATACTAGTTTATTTTGCGTGTGATATGGATATTGTTATTATTGTTGTTATTATAGCTTCAATTTCACTGTTAAATTTGGTGTGTAGAAAGGGTACCAAGACTCCTTTCCTACACATAAACCTCAATTTTGTACGTAATCACTCTCATCTCGCAATAACCAGCGACAGTGAGAGAACATACGAGCAAATCTTAAAGAAAATTTTAGGGTGGGGATATTCCTGAATTTTTCCACAGACTATTTTCTAGCGCCCGACCAGTTCCTCCTCCTCCTCCTCACTCTCTCTCTTTCCTTCTCTCTGTCTATAATTAAATTATCTCATTACACTGGGATATCGTCGGTGGCAAAATTCCGAAAAAAAGGGAGCGGGGTGAAGGGGTCTATAAGGACAATTTTTCAATTCAAACAAGCACAAATGCACTGGTAGACACTTGTAAATCACACGCATACAAACAAACAACACAGAATTTAAGAAACTGCAGTAAGAAGAAAAACATAAGTTGCTGTGTGGCTGCTGGTATCACAGTGTAAATAGCGACAGTTCGAAAGAAAAATCCTAATAAAAAGATTCCATGCTAAGAAAAAAAGGACTTTACAATTTTTCTTTTTTCTTTTTAAAATTCATTTCTACTGAGTGAGTGAATGAAGAACACTAACAAAAAATTCATTCAGTCTTTTGAATTCGTTTTATTAAGACACTAAATTATAGTTATCAGTTAATTTAATGATCAAATCAATTAAAGGACAGTCATCCATCTGGTCGCGTCCAGGTCAGGGTTTGAAAGACACTGAATTTAATCACCAAATCATAGCTAAGGCGTTATAATCCCCCCCCCCCCCACACACACACACGATGAAGTCAATACATCACAGAGCTTAGTGGAGTTGAATCACGTAGCATTTGTGCGCCCTATAGTGACCGAGACTCGAAATAATAATCGAAAACAATTAAATAGTTCGCTTTGGTTACATGCATAGAAAAATGCATAAAGAAATTCATAAAGAGATGCATACTTCAAAAAAGTTTTAAAAGAAACGCTTCAATTTAATTTTTTTTTTTTTAAATACAGTAGTGAGGTGGATTTTTTTTTAAATTGTAAAATTGAATTCAATTAAAAAAGTACATTCCGTTAAATAAAAAAAACCCTGAAATTTTAACCATTTTTTAAAACCATAATTATGGACAGATAGATAGATAGATAGATAGATAGATAGATGCCGACGGGCCGTGATGACATGCGATCATGTTTTTAACAATGCAGGCAACAGAGCAGTGATAGGAATGTTGGTGCATTTTTTGGTCAAATGGATTTTAAGAGAAAGTAATAGTGTGCTCCGAAGAAAACAAGGAATAAAGTAAAACAGTACAACAAGCAACATAAAATATTACTACAAAACAAATGAATGAAGAAAAAGAAACGGTAATAATAATCATTTACACAGGTGTAGAGAAATATACACAGTCAGCGACTGCGTGTAGTCGAACTTACTTTGGGTTCTGGAGTAAGATAGGACACAGGTGCGTAATCCAGGTGTCCCTTACCATCTTGGACTAACCAAACTCCATCATATCCGGTATCCTTTTGGATGAGGGTCATTAGGTCACCCACCTCAAAAGACAGGCGACCCTGGTCACTGTGTAATCTTTTTATTGCTCGGTACATCTTCAGTTGTTTAGAAGCGGTTGTGTATGGGTGAAGTTGTTAGAACGTTGCGTAGATTTTTTTTTCTCTGTGTGTGTAAATGTGATGCCTAATTAACTTCCTTGTTTTTCTTCATTTGAAAGGTGACGTGCAATTATTCTGACGTTAAGAGCTCTTAGTAAACGAAGATCTGTGTAACTGTGATGTTTCTCTGTTATATTTACGTATAAGTAAAAAGAATTACAGTATGCGACAAGTAAACGAATATTCTAATGTTTGTATTTAAAAATGTTGTGTACAGAGTGAAGAATATGTTTGTAAAATGTATATTTTCCCCCACCCACAAGCTTACTATTTAAATATGTGTACCCTCTCCTCTAGACTGGTGGTAACAACCAACTATTATTCCAAAATGCGCTACATTGGATACATTTCTCTCCACGCTCCGCGGCAAGACTGATACACAGATGCTTGGTTGGGTTGGTTTTATGTAAGAAGGAGAGAAAACCCTGAGTGAGTGAGTGCGCGAATGTCTCTTTTAAGTGAGAGAGAGAGCGTAGAACAACAACTAGGCGAAAGGAAAGAGAGATGATGATGGGGAAGAGGAGGAGGCAAATGCTCGAAGAAAGAAAAGAAGAGAGAGTTAGTGACGGAAAACCGATAAAGAGGAGACTGAGGAGTGAAAGGAAAAAGGTAATATTTTTTTATCCAGTCTCATATAGCGAACAAACCTTTAAAAAAAATGACACTACAACAGGCCAGTGGCGTACCTAATGATGGGGGGGGGGGGTAGCTTCTAATTTGCCGATAAAGTGGGCGTGCAGACTGTATAAGTGTTGTTAAGTATGGTTTGTTATTTATAGCTAAAACTGTTTTTGAAAATGGCTAAAATCGGTTAGATGTTATATATATTATAACTCATTTAAAGCCTATTTAAACATACCAGATTTAATAGATTATTGTAAAATTTTTTAATCGGCTAAATTGGAAAAAAAATCAGCCAGATCTAGCCGAAAAATGGCTAATTTGACAACCCTGGATGAAATTCGCCGACAGAAAAAGCATTGGGGTGCGCCCCCCGCCCCCAATCGGTACGCCCCTGCTACAAGTATTAAGCACCCGAAGAGGTAATTTTTAATGATGATGAAAATCGTCCTGAGAGACTGATTTTATCCTTTTTGCCTGTAGAATGTTTTAAGAATCACGTGAACACACTTCTTTCTTGTTGGTGTTGCCTATGGTGATTTTAATGCCAAGTTTTTCTTTTTGAGCCTTGTACTCAAAAAGAAAAGGCTTTTTTTCGTATCTTTTTTACTCATTTTTTGTCTATGACATATGTTATTGTTCGTAATACAGTCTCCAAAAATGCACTAAAGAAATGTTTTTAATTAAGCATATTTGCAATATGAGGAAAGAGAATAAAAACAATAACCCGAAAGTGTCAAGAAACCAGAAGAATGGGAAGCGAGAGAGGGGGGATATAAAAGGGGGAAAAGGAAAGAAAAACAGATATTGACTGTGTTAGTGAGTGTTATTACTGTGCAGACAACATTGAGCCTAGTTTGACAGTTGTTGCTGTTATTCTTTTCAATAGCACCAATACAGTACGTTCACCCCAATAGACTATAACTTATACAAGTATCTGCAGGTGGCAGAGTAAGAGATTGGGTGCAGAGAGGGCTTAACTTTCATTCTAAGTCAGAAAACTTAATCGAAAAGTTAGTTTGAAATTTCGCTGTCAGCAGATTTTAGAAGATCAGGATACGCTTTTTATTGTTTACTTCATGTTTTCTCACCCATGAACATTTTTTTGTAATATTAGTTAAAATGGTTATGAAACTGAAATTATAAAGCCAGGTGAGGATAAGTTAAGCAATTTAAACATACACAGTAGTAAGTAGACTTTATGGGATGCGAAGGCACTATTCATCGTTGTTTTTATGATAAAAACAATAACACACTTTTCATGTAAACATTGTTTACATAAAACTATTGGGGGGGGGGTCACTTAGTAATACAATCAGATGAATGAAATCAAATAAGCTACGGTTCTTTCCCGGTTCCATGTGAAACAATGAGTGACTCAGAAAATCGTTTCACGCACCTCTAGGGTTATGGAATCTCTACGCGCCTTTCACTGATCCAGCTTTTTAACGTCCGTTGTTGGACATAGACCTCCCACAGGATTCGCCAGACCTCTAGATCGTGGGCGTCGCGGTCCCAATATCTTTTGGACTTGTCTAAATCGTCACGCCCCGCCATCTTATTTTTTGCCGGCCACAATTTCGCATATGATCTCTGGGGAGCCACATTAAGTCGTGATGTCCAGCGGTTCTTGAAACATGGCTTGCCAATATTGCCATTTGAGTTTTCTAATGGTTATTCTGACCCCTGTTTCTTCTCTAATGTGCTCTCTTATGATCTCTCCATCTGATGATGTTGCCTGTGCACGTTGCATGCCTTCTTTTGGTTAGGTTCCATCCATGTTTCAGCTTCTTCGTAGGTGACTATCGGGGGGTCGCTTTGGTTGTGTAGACCCTTTTGGTCTAATGGGATCTTCTTGTTCTTGAAGGTTAGGTTGAGCTTGCTCTACCGAAAGCTTGCCAAACTAGGGTGATTCTTCGTTTGATTTGCTCTTTGGGGGGGGGGAGGATTTCATGAAATTCGTTGTCCCCGGTAGATGTAGTGGTCTTGTCTTCTTTCTTTAGCTCTGCATTTTCGGTTCTGATCGTTTCACTCCGCCAAAAAATCTCATAATTTTCAATCTTTTTTTCTTTCCTCCTTCATTTTTTTCTCTTTGTTTTTGTCGTTGTTGTTGTTTTCTGCACAACACAAAAGAATAAAAATATAAAAATAAAAAAGAAAGAAAAACAGTCTACTGCCCAGAGTATACAATTGATTTTAACTCAACAAAAACAACAAATCAATTATTTGCGACACTAAAATGCTAAAAGATAATTGCGTGGTGCATCTGAAGGAATATTGTATATTGATGATATTATAATACAGTCTTCCATCCTTATCTCCAGTTAATTATCTAGTGCATCCTGGTGGTTGTTGTATAACTTTATCGGCAACATTTTTGTGTACATTTTTTTAAAGTATTTTATTAAAACTTAACCCAAACCCTAAGAAAAACATAGGTAAAAAATTAATGTAAAATGTCGTCGTACGGCAGGTACGACGACATTTTACATTAATTTTTTACCTATGTTTTTCTTGGGGTTTGGGTTAAGTTTTAATAAAATACTTTTAAAAAATGTACACAAAAATGTTGACCCCAAGAGGACCGTTGATTCTCCATAATTTCCATATGAAATGACGTACGCCAGTGCCACTCACTTTTTTTAGCTGCGTCTACGCATCTCTATAAGACACTTTTCGGTCGGTCGGTCCCAATTATATTAAAATATCAATTTTCTCAGTCGTATCATGTTGGATTGATATGAAACTTGGTCCAGACCTTCAAGTGAAATATCCTCGTCTCCCTCTTCCTCCTCATCCTCTTGCTACTACAGCCACAACTATTAATGTTAAATATAAATATTCTCAGCTGTATCATGTTGGATTGATGTGAAACTTGGTCCAAACCTTCGGGTGAATCATCGTCACCTTCCTCCTCCTCCTGCTACTACTACTGCAACTAATAATGCTAAAGATCAGTTTTCTCAGCCGTATCATGTTGGATTGATATGAAACTTGTTCCAGACTTTTCGGGTGAATTATCCTTATCCTCCTCCTCTTGCTACTACTACCGCAACTAATAATGCTACTACTACTACTACTACTACTACTTCTGCTGCTGCTGCTGCTGCTACTTCGTTTAGAATCCCTTTGAAATATGGACGTAAGGATGGTGGGCGCATCATTGAGCTTATGGTTCTTGTTTTCTCTTTAAATTGCAACCTCCGGATGATTGATTCTTTCTTACTTGAATATTCGCATCGTGTTTTAAAGACATTTTTTTAGAAAACTTCACAAGTGTTAACTTATCAATAGCTTTATGAAAGCATGTTTTCCCATAATACTTATGGGGAAGGGCGTGCGTTCACGGTGCTAATTCTAATAATTCAGTACTGTGAACAAAAGACGCATCCACGGTGACTACGGTCTCCATTGCTTCCTGGTCTACGGGGATTTTAGGATACAAATTAAATAGTGTGGTCCCTAAAAAGAAGTGCACTCCCTCCTACAGAGCTATTAGTATTGCTTTATTTCGCATCCCATACTCCAATGACTGTGGTCCCGAATTACAAGCAGTAATTATAAATTTACTAATAAAATACATGTTTGCAATTTGCTAACGGTATACTTTAGGGGTGGAAATCTAAAGCACTGTAGTATCTGAAAAACTCATGGGAGTGTAAGGACAACCAAGCCATATTTATAGAATAAAACTATCCTTATTTTCATAGTTCATAATACTATACCAACCTAGAGCATTGTCTTCATTGGGGTATACGATGGAACAACTGAGGACCGTGAGAGAGGTCAAATCCAAGATGACCGCCAGTCAACCAGGTCTAATGTTCAAACGCGTTTAATTTTGGAACCAGACAGTGTAGAAAAACATTTAAGGTGACATTTCCAAATAAGTTGGGGATGCCCATTCAGTTGGTGATACTTTTGAGATTTAAAAATAAGTTTTTACAATTATATTAACATATACTGTGTAGGTACGCATTTTAAAATGGTCATGGTCATAAAAATAAGAACAAAAAATCAAATAATTTTAATAAAAAATAAGTTTTTTGACACTAGGTAAAGCATGATGATTTAAAATTTGTTTGATCTGCTAACAAAAATATCAGTTTTTAATTATCCTTTTTTGACAATACTTTGTTTACTTAAGGAAAAACGTGAAATTATTTTTCTGAGCCTTCTTTGAAAGTAGTTATAAGATCAATAATTAATAATAGATGAGCCTTAAATGATAATTTCATAAACAATGGGGGTTTTTTTAATGATAAAAATAATACAGAAAATAATTTAATTTTTTTTGTCTAACATATATTGCACAAGCAATTAATAAAAATATTAAATGACCAGCGATACAATTTTAAATTTTAATTAATTGACAATTTTTGACATTGTCTAGTAGTTTGCAGTTTTGAATACTCAGTCGTCAGATTTTTTTCTTCTTTTGCATTAAGATCTACTCATGTCCTAAACAGTTTCACTACATATTCACATATGAACAAAAAGCAGAAATGTGATTAAGATGTTAATGTCCTGTGTTGGATTCGAACCTCTACAATCAGCATAGCATGTTTTCAGATAAACGACTTTAATGACTTTAAATTGCTGAATAAATGAATAATAATATTCATTCTCTTATAATTAGCAAAGTAGACGCAGCAAATCTCAAATGAAGACAGATCTTTGAAGAATTTCATTGATTAAAAAAATGATAGGCATTGCCATCGTATTATTTTGTGAAGCACGTTTTTGTTATGAGCGTAAACATTAAACAAGTATAAGAGAAAACGTAATCAACAACTCAACACATTTCTGAATAAGTGACAAGTGTAAGTGACCGACACATGTTTTAGTACTACTAGTAATAGTCGCTAGTCTCTCTAGATTAATAAAAACGTAAATAAATAGGCAGTGGCATTTGTTTCTGTTTAATTTTGGCAGGGTGTACAAATCGATACAGTGTCTGTCTCGGTTGTGTATGATGCACACAGATGTGTAGTATACTGCTTGTTGTGTACAACAATCGCCTGTTGTAGATAAGTGTGAGAGGCTTTTCACAACTCGTCTTCATGGGATGTGTGCAAGCATTACAATCGTTACTATTTTATCAGTTTCGTCATGACAAAAGACAATTTTGTTTACTATAATTGAATTCCGATTCCATCAAGGCCAGCAAGAATTTATATAGGAAATGCAAAAGTATCGGTACAACTTGGCGAAGGTGATCCCGATTAGACGTCACGTGACTGCATCCAGACATGCGATCTGTCGAAAATTTATGAAGCGAAGCAGTAACACTAACAGTATGATTTATGTATTTGATTCTGTTTTTCTATCATTAATTTCTTTTTTAAAGCAAAACAACAGAGGGTAAATAAAAATAAATCACAAAACAACCTTTATTCATTCAAATTTAGAGGGGAAAAAATTCTTAATTAGTACAAACTAGCAGGGTTACCCGGCGTTTCTCAGGGGGGGGTCAAATATAAAAACACAGGAAAACAAATGATATTTTATAAAAGGGAAAAACAAAGTTATTCCTCGAATTTGACGCCTAAAAAGGCCCCCCAAAAATGGAAAAAAGTATTACCCCTAGATTTCGACCCCTAGAAATGGAAAAATAATTCCTGCTCGATTTTAACCCCTTTAAGTGTAAAGATGTATTCCCTTCCATTTTGACCCATAAAAGTCGGGAAAAGAATACCCTTCGATTTTGACCCCTAACAGTGGGAAAAGGAATTTCTCCTCCATTTTGACCCCACAAGGGGGGAAAAAGTAATTCCCCCTCCATTTTGACCCCTAAAAGCGGAAAAAAAGAATTCCTATTTTCATTTCCAGCTCAATTCTGACCCCTAAAAGTGGAAAGAAATATTCCAATTCGATTTTGACCCCTGTGAGGAAAAGAATTTCTACTCCATTTTGACCCCTCAAGGGGGGAAAAGGGTAATTCCCCCTCCATTTTGACCTCTAAAAGTGGATAAAAGGAAATCCCCTTCGATTTTGACCCCTACAGGGGAAAAAAGAATTCCCCTTCGATTTTGACCCCTAAAAGGGGAAAAATGAACTCCTCCATTTTGACCACTAAAAGTGGAGAAAAAAAAGAACACTCTTTGTCATACAACTTTTCTTCAAAAAGTCAAATATTTTGGAACACGCGTGATGTCGTATCGTGTTCATTACTCCGTCATCCCCACTGGACATAAAATATGTGCTCATTTCAGCATTATATTTGAATTGCCAATGGGACCCCCCACTAAAAACTCGATAGTTTGGGAATTTTCAAAAAACAAAATAGCTTATGTTTTATCCGGGGGTTAAATCAGACCCCTGAAACTTTTAATTTGGCCGTGATGCTCACTCCAGACATACATTCAGAGATACTGTCACACACACAAAAATAGCGACTTTCACATAGTATTAAAGATTAAATTAAAATATTACTTATTTTATATTAGAAAAAACATTTTGGTCTGTGACTTTATGTCCAGTTACGTTTTGTAGGTAGCTCAGCGTTTTACTTACATTGTGACTTTATGCCATGATTTTATGTCCAGTCACCAATTAATTATCATCAGAATGTTTTTGGTATCATCAGTGAAAAAGATTGAAATTAAGTTAAAGTTAACGATAAAAAAATGTTTAAAATTTGCCAGTGTCCTTTTTTTCGGGAAAAATATCGACTTATTTTCTCATAAATCGACTTTTTCTTTTTCATAGTAGTTTATACTTTTTTGATGCATTAAATTGAATAACAACTGAAAACATATAAAACAAAAAATGCAAAGTAGACGTACAGAATAAAATAGTTATTTAATCTGAAAATAAGATATGCTTTTTTTATCAGCTTTTTTGCAAGTAATGTTTCGTTTTTGTGCCTTTTCAATCCATAAGACCTACCTTGTCCGAGGGTGTGCAGGGGCCTGCGCGGGTGTGTATGCGCAAACGAAGATTGTATTGAAACAGCACAAAAACAAAAAATTGCTTGCGAAAAAACTGATAAAAAAGGCATATCTTATTTTCAGATTAAATAACTATTTTATTCCGTAGGTCTACTTTGCATTTTTTTTTTGTTTCCATTTGTTACGTCTTGTATGAACCGTATTAATTATTCTCAAAAATGAAAAATTTCAAAATAAAAAAAAGAAATTCACAACGGAAGTAACCGAAATACTTTAAAGCCATAGTTTCGTACGACTGACGAAAAGTAAGGGTCCAGTTCAGCATAACTTGCTTCACCAATGTTCGTACATTTATTTAACTTTCCTTATTAATTTGATTGCTTTTTACTAAAAAGCTTAAAAGTGTCATGGAAATATTTTAATGATAATTTTGTTAAATGGAACATTCAAACAATGATCCCTTATTTTACTTGTAAAATCTTATAATCTTGTCAGGTGAAACTCGCTGTTTGTTTTATGACCATGCTCTTCAACCATAATTTGAATTGAAGGTGGGGAGGGATATAAATTAATCAAAATAAAGAAAGAAAAAAGGTAAAGTTTAAAAAACAAATGCTATAACTACTTTCTCTAATTTTGAGATGAGTCATTATCATTCCAAGAGTTGTTGATTGAACTCAAGAATTAGTTCAATAATCTGAGCAACTCTTGGAAGATACTTACAAACTACTCTTAGCACGTCCAGTGCCAAAGGACGATAATTAACGGGTTTTTTCTACTTTACCCCCACCCCTCGAAAAAAGAACCTAGCGCTTCATATTCAAACCTGCTTATAGTGGAGCGGCATAGCTCAACATAACAATTGTTCATTTTGTGATAAAAGCACCAAATTGTGCCGATGTGTTGATAGATATACTGGTGGCCACGTGCAATAACGGATACAATCTAGATACTACTAACCCTGAGAGCCAAATAAAGTACTCACTTACAAGTTTAATCTTCCGAGGGCTCTTATTGCTCAAATGCTTTATACATCCTGCAGTATCAGACCTACAATAACCGTGACACAGATACAGAAGGTGAGCCTTTGGGGGTTGACGAATGGTGCTCAAAGAGGTAAGAGAGCTGCCCTCAAGTACTGGGCACAGTCATGGCATTGGAGCTGTGTTTACTGGTCTATGTGCGATCCCTGCAGGAGTCCTCCTTCAGCATGTACCTCGATACTCTGATCCATTCAAACTATGCCCGCTGGGTCCTAGTTAATCTCCGTGACATGACAGCACTGATTGAGGACTTTGAAGATGTACACCAGCTCATAGGAAGACGAGATGAGGTGCTCCATCATGACGAGACAGCAAGTGTGCAGAAAGCATTTAGTAAAGATGTCTGCCATTCATCAATGTAATGGAAGAACTGGGCGACCCATCCGAAGAGGAGAATGAATACCTGCTTGTCCTTGACAGCAAAGAGATTGCAGATTCATCGGTAGTGGAGATTGTTAGGAAGGCACGGACGATTGGCCAACACCAGTTCCAATAGGACGGGGAACACTAAATGTTGGTTCATGGGGGGGGGGCATGAGCCAACATTTAGTGTACCAAAATGTTCCTTAGGATGTCCTCTTTCAGAAAAAGATGTTCCCAAGAAAAAAGTTGGGAAGAACTACCTCATTTGCATTAAACAAAATGGCCGCCAGCACACACACACAAAAAACAGAATTTACTATCTCGTCTACTTTAAAGGGCTAAATCATGGTTTTCAGACATGAGGAAT
>VCCN01002572.1:1686874-1714062 GCA_006491835.1 Architeuthis dux
ATATAGATCTTAAAATTCAGGTTCTGTTTTTCCAACTTTTTTTTATATATATGTATAGTTTATATTCAAAGATGTGTGTTTATGTATAGTGGTGTGTGTGTGTATGTATATCTTAATTCACTAACTGTCCATCAGTCCATATGTATGTACTCACCTACCGCAAAAATCACTCAACCAATGTGACCCCAGGTAAGGTTTTTAGCGAATTAGTGAGTTTGAACCTTGTTAAATGCTATTGTGGCCTCTACTATTGTGGCCTTGTAAGCTAATCTTAGTAGATTATATGCACATTAGTTAAACAGACAGCAGATACTACAGGACAACATAATATAGAAAGAGATAGAGAGAGGGATATCCTCAGGAGGTGAAAGAAACCCAGAAATAACAGAGATTTTCATCTTTCTTTCATCTTAATTATTTTCTAGTCATTTTTTAATGACTCATATTAAAAAAATACTTCATTTAAAACCTTTTACAGTGGTAATAATTTTCTTGAGATCATAAAAATCATGAATTGTTTTAAAAAGCAGAATGTTACTCTGAAAATCATCCAAAGAGACTGATTTTCCTGTTTGTCTTCAGTATGGATTACAGTAGATGATCAAACAAAATCTTTTCTGAAAGTGATTTTCATCCTACAAAAGTTTACAGATTCTCATTGTGAAAGTGACTTTTTATATTCCTCATGTTTATCGTATAAAAATTTAATTAGATACATTTTTTTTCTCTAGTTTTGGAAATATAAATATGGAAAAAGATTTAAAATATAATTTATTACATATAATTTGTTTGCTTTTTATAATATGAGTCTAGATTAAAATAAAATGTTAATTTGTTTCTTTACTCAGCTTTCTGGAGTTACTGAATGATAAAATGATTAATATGTTCGGTTCTGTTATTAATAACTGCACTCATCCAAAGAGTTTAATGGAAACGTCTGAAAGAAATAAGGAAAGGCAGAAGATGGAGGAGGTGAAACTTATGCTTTGAACTTTTTTCCATTTTTGTACACAGAATTCTCTTTGGCCAATCAAAGTTAATGATTTGGATTCAATCAGAAATTAGAGACGGGGGGGCGCTGGTGGATGTCAGGTCCTATTTATGAATTGAAATGGATTTTGTGAATCAATGGTGTTTACAATGCAGTGGATAAAAATAGCTGAGCTCTCAAATGCCTAAAACAAACAAGAGCTAAACGAGTAGGAGAGAGTTTATGTGTACAACTTTATTTTAATGAGTTCCAGGCTTAGATTTGTTTCAACTGAACAAGAATTGCATAATGCATGCATTTAAGGCAGGGTGAGTGTATGTGTTTGGGAGGGGTACTCTGCAAATATTTGTTTATCTTACTTTGTCAGTGTTCCAAACATAATTGTGGATTTATGTCATGTGTTCTGTGCTAGAGGCATGAGTGTGTTTGTGCTTGTTTGCATACATACATGCTAGTACATGCATTTATATGTCTATGTATGACCTCAATGGATGTAAGTGTTCCTGTGCATATGCATCTATGAAGAATGAACTCTTGGGAACTGCCAAGCTAGTAAAGGCATAGCATGTAACAGACCATCTTGATTTTTAATCAACTCACTTTCCAAAGGCTTCTGTCAGTAGTCAAGGATTGATAATCTAGAAGATGATCAAAGGCAAGTAACGAAGAATATCTAAAAACTCTACATGATATTAAAAGTTAAAAACACCCTTTTCTTCTGATAAACTGGTAGAGAAGCAATAGTTTTATTTATAAGTAGATGTGTTGGAGTGCCTGTTCACAGCCTATCACTGTATTTTAATATGTATCTTCATATCTGTTCAAATGAATGTTTACATACATGTGAGTTTTTCAGATTTGTGACAGTATTTTGTATGTATCACTGGGGTACAGCACTTTCATCTACATCACTTTAGCAAATATCAGTTTTGTCTAAATCACTTTGGTCTAAAATCACTTTTGTCCCAACAATATCTGAAATTTGGTCAAATGGTTGGCCATGGGCTAAGGAAGAATTGATGAAACTTTGAGGTGGATCCAAGGATTTTCTCCAATTGAGAGATATTTTTTTATTAAACTTTGGGACGGAGCTTGGAATTTTTTCCCTCTCAATCAAAAAACAATTCTTGAATCCACCCCAATCATTGTGTCTATAACTATGTGTCTATGTATATTTTAATTTAAGCACACTAAAAAATTGTCTAATTTTTAGTTAAAGATGCAAATAACTGAATCAATCTTTGCACTGAAATATAGTAAGACGTGTTTATTTTCTGTTCAGTAAAGTTGCCATTATTAAAAAAATTTAGTCTTGGGTGGTTTGGGCACTAAAGAATTCAGTTTGGGCTGTCAGAATTATAAATTTAAAAATATTAAAATAGTGGTATATATATATATTGATTTCTTGTTGTTTTCTTTACTGAAATTTTTGTTGTTGTTGTAGTAAATTAGCTCAACTGTTTTAGAAGAAGAAAACATCTTTATTTAGAAAAACCATACATTGAAAACTCGTGCACTGTAAGTGGAGCGTGGTCTTACCGTAAAGTTATTCTTCCGCCCAACTCCTTGGAAGTGGTGGATTTTTTTACTCAGATAAGTAACAACTTAAGAAACAAAGTTGGAGAATGGAAAACATTTTGGATCAAGTTTACATCAGGCACCCTAAAAATTGTTGAATTGAAAAAGGACATATTTTGCCTCAACACTGGGATTGTTTAAAGTTACTTACATACGATAAAAAATAGGTTTTTTTTTTTTTAAACTAACAAATTTTCGAAGTTACTAAGATACTTTTTCCTGGTATTTTCAACTATTCTTCATAAAATTAGGTTTTGTCTTTCATAGCAATTATTAGTGTTTAAATTTTACAGTCATTCATTAACTGTCATCTTAGCATAATAAAGAATACAAAATGTTAAAGATATGAGTTAGGTAAAAATTGTTTGTAGTTGTAAATGTGTTTCTTTTTGTGAAAAGCTAAAATTGTACCTGTATAGATAGTTTGTTAAGTAGCAGCATTTTTCTGATTGAAGTGAGGACAGGAGATTTTAGATGTCAGGGTTTCTCTTAGATTCATGCTTGCTACTGTCTAGATAGAAACTTTTGGGGGAATGAAAAGAGGTGTATGTATTCATTTTGCTGATTGGTTATTTTTTTATTTGATGTTTGTCATGTCTTGACTTTTGTAATTGGTTGGCATCATTTTTATAAACTTCATCATTGTTTTCGGAAGTGAAAAGTCTTTACCATGAGATTTTCAGAATTTATATTTTGCAAGTTGATTCTCTTCTTGACATTATCCACCTGTTACAGAGTAGATTTTAGTCTCATTTGTCAAAGTTCATTGTGTTAGAGCAGCAAATTGGCCACAAACCACAAACATTATATCAATGGGTAAGGTAAAGCATCCCGTCTCTTAAGAGACAACTCCCAAGGGAGTATGGAACCCGGTGACAAAGACCCAGTTTCTGTTGCATGCGTCAGCTTAGTGATCCTTGCAAGTTTTAAGTCTGGTTGAGACCAGGACTTTATTCCTACAAGTTTTTAGGACCACCCCCTTGGCTGGATGCAGGTCCACCGAAGGGATACCTCCACCCTAATCACACAGCTCAATTAGCTGCTGAGTGCACAGGGAAATTTGTCCTAATGAAGAGTTTTCCACACTCTTCACTCATATCAGGATTCGAACCCAGGACCTTCTAAATGTGAGGCAGATGCGTGAACCATTACACCATCCAAGTGGACATTATATGAATGAGGTTCATAAATATTATCACAAATTCAGTTTAAGGAAGGAAAATTGATTTACAACCACAGCAAAATGATCATTCTCCTAGTAGTAAATCGTGTACTTGTAAAATCTATAGTAACCACATGCTGCAATTTGATCCTAGAGTGAAGGGTTGGGAGATGTTTAAACTCCAAATTACTGGCTGTAAAACTGATGGTTTATTTTTCTGATAAATTTAACTGTAACTCTTATAATTAGCACAAGCGACTTCAAATCAGATTAGTATTAGTGGCAGTCCATATCATATGCTTGGCTTGTTAAGTTCATTACCATAACCAAGAAAAAAGACATTACTGATCTGTGCTCATCCACATAAAAGCTAGTCTTGTAATTTTAAAATCTGTGATTCTTTGGGATTATAAATATACTGATGTTGAACTGTTGCAAAGGGCTCTTCTTCCAAATATTAATCGCTATATCTAACCAGTGTAAATAAATAATTTAGAAATTGTTTTGGGTGCAAGCAGGAATGAGTTGATACTCTTGGAATATATTTTTAAAATAAAATTGTAAAAAGGTTAATGTTATTTCTTAGGGGCATTTTAATCAGGCCAATGCTAGGCCCACCCGCTGGTTATGGATAAAAGCAAAGTTGGCTGAATATTCATCACAATTTTACTTACATTCTTGCATATAAGATATGTATCTTTTAATTCTTTCTCCACCTTAATGTGTCTTATCTATAAGCATATAGATGATTTACTGGACCTACTTTTTGTGATCAGATACATTCATTAACCTACCCACCCCAGTACATAAGGAGGATATCATTTATAGATGATATATATTAGGTACTTCCACTTTTTTTGGTCAGACTGTAGTATACTTTTGATATGTTATTGAGCACACTTGATAATACAAAAAGCCATTGGAAAAACTTGTTCGACACCCCAAATATTGCTACAAAAGTTTTCTCAATGTTTTTTTGTAGTAAAAATATGTTATTGGACATACCTGGTACTCCAGTAAATCGTTAGAAAAATTTCTCTAGGATGAATAAGAAAGGAGTAATGGGCATATTAAGCATTTGGTGGCCATGTTGAACACCATCTTGAAAGTTACACCTTTCCAGTGGTCAGACTTTGGTAGACTTCTAGTATGTTATTGAGCACACCTGATACTACAAAAAACATTTTGGGGGGTCAAACCATAAATGCACTCGACTAAATGGGCATTTAAATGATTTGGCGGCCATCTTGAAAATTACACGTTTCCCGTGGGGTAGACTTTTAGTATGTTATTGAGCACATCTAATTCTACAAAAAAACGTTAAGAAACCTTTTGTACAAAAAAACATTGGAAAAACTTGTCATGGGGAAATAATGAACGAATAATGGGCATTTTAATGATTTGGCAGCCAAATGCCAAATTAGTCGAGTGGATTTATGGTTCAACACCCCAAGTATTGCTACAAAAATTTTCTCAATGTTTTTTTTGTAGTATCCAGTGTGCAAAAACCATTGAGAAAACCTATTGTAGCAATCTTTTTTAGGGACAAACCATAAATGCACACGAATAAACAAGCATTTTAAGGATTTGCCAACCACCTTGGATGCCAACTTGGAAATTATACCTTTCCAGTGGTCAGGCTGTCGTAGATTTTAGTATGTTATTGAGTACCCTTGACACTACAAAAAACCGTTGAGAAAACATTTGGGTCAAACTATAAATGCACTCGACTAAATGGGCATTTTAAGGATTTGACAGCCATCTTGAAAATTACACCTTTGCCATGGTCAGACCATGGTAGGATTTTGATATGTTACTGAGCACACTTGAAGGTGTGGAGTAATGGGCATTTTAAGGATTTGGCAGTCATTTTGGATGCCATCTTGAAAAGAAACACCTTTCCAGTGGTCAGACTTTGCTAGACTTTTAGTATGTTATTTAGCACACTAGATACTACAAAAAACTGTTGAGAAACCTTTTGTTACAATTTTTGGGAGGTAAAACCATAAATGCACTCAATTACAGCCTTTCAGTAACCATAAGTACAACAGTAAGTTTTTCCATCTTTTCTATGAAAAATTAGAAATTAATTATAATAAAATAGAAGGCATATTTTAGATGAATGTTTAGGCTATACTTCTTAAAACACTACTCACCGAAAAATAAAACAAAGGGAATTACAGCTCTAAGACTTCAACCATTTTGATTAGAAATGTTTATCTAATGAGTGCCAGTTTAAATAAAATGTAAAATTATATTTTTATTGCTAAAATGATTCCTCTAAATTTTGATTAACTCTTTTTCTGCTGCCTGATATCTGAATGATAACAGAAATTCTTTCAGTACACAGAAGAAGAGGTTTATGGAATTATAATATTAATTACAAAAGCAAATTCAAAGCTTAAATTTAAGAAGAAACTGTATTTATAAAATATATTACGTTCTATTTTTATGTGTATATTTCATAATAATGATGATGACGATGATAATGTGCAAATGACTTTGCTTTGACTATGTAAACAAACAGTATCAGCACTATCCAGAGGTTGTCATAGAAAACAAAATAAATATCAAGGACTCGCCACAAGTTCTACGCAAATAGCTTCTTCCCAAGAACATCTGCTATGTGGAATAAATTCCCTGCTGAATCTTTTCCCGATGAGTGCAATCTCAATCATTTTAAATCCAGGGTGAACAAGTGCCTTACCCAATGTTAATCTTTTTTAAGTCTCTTATTGCCAGTTTAGTCTTCATTTTAAAAATGTCATGTTTTAGTGTTACCAACTTTTACAATTTTAACATCAATGGGTTGTTTTAGCATGTGTTTGCTGGTCTTAATTCTGTGGCAGAGGTGGCTCCCTTTTACTAACCCTTTGATGTGAAAAGTGTCTGCAAGGCCTTGCTTAGGGTGACAAAAAGTAAATAAAATAAAAATATGTATACTCTGGGACTTTGACTAACCACCCCATTCAAGTGAGAAGATCAGATTTGATAATTGTAAAAAAGGAAAAGAGGGACAGCCATATTGTAGATGTGGCTGCACTAATGGATCACAGGGTGAAAATAAAAGAAAGGGACAAATTAGAAAAATGCTAGGACCTTGCATAGGAGCTGAAAGAAATGTGGTATATGGAAATTAGAATAGTGCTTATAATAGATGTCATACACTTGGAAAAGTGCCAAAAACACTAGAAGGCAAGATTAAATAAATTAAGAATTCGAGGAAGAGTTGAGACTGTCCAGACCACAGTATTGCTGGTGTGTGCAAGGATACCGAGAAAGGTGCTGGTGAGATTTGTTGCCACTTTATCTCCAGCAGTGATCATCAGATATCTGAAGTGAAGTTTCAACTTGGCAAGAACCTGTACAAATACTGTTCAAGTATAAAAGACGTCAATGTAGAGATTGTCAGCTCTGTTGTGAAGTACCTTTACAAATATATTACTAAGGGTACTGATCGCATTATCATCGAAAACCCAAATGGCCAGATGTAAAAAAAAACTGCCTGTCCACCTTGAACACCAACTGGTGGTCCTAATCCCCAAAGGAGAGACGCCAGCTGAATGAGATTGACAAAGACTCAATTGACAGAGTTCTTCACCCTTAACGGGGAGGATCCAAAGGCCAGGCAACACCAGACATTTTCAGGTACTGCATCTGGGACCATAAGCAGAAGAAATTTTGTCCTAGGAAGAACAAGTCCTGCAGGATCACAGATGACAATGAAGCAAAGAGCAAGAAGGTTGGCAGGGTCTCTGTTATGAGCATCAACAGCCACAACAAGAAGGTCTATTTTCTAAGGATGCTCCTTCGCCACAAGACTGGACCTACTAGTTTCAAAGATCTGCAAACAGTCAATGGAAAGGTATGTAAAACTTACTGGGAAGCCTGCATTAAGATGGGCCTTTTTGATGATGACAAAGAGATAGAGAAAGACCTTGAAGAGGCTGCCCCCATCAAGTTTGGAAGACAAACTAAGATGACATAGTCAGTGCTTTGTCACTTTTATCTTTTATGCCATGCCTACCAACCCCAGGCAACTCTGGGGCAGATTTAAAGTGAGGGTTTGCATGGACTTGATGCCAAAAGATGCCATGGTAAAACAAAGTTCTTCTGGAGCTAAAGTCCATGTTTGAACAGGTGGATAAGGACATGCCAAGGACTTTCACCTACCTGAGCCTGACATGAATAACTTGAAGGTCCATATAAGATCCAGGAGAAAATAGCCTACTTCCATGAGGAACTTCATGAAGAGTCCAGGTCTAATGGGGAAAGTCTTTGATGCTGCCAAGTCATCCATTGACAATGAAGAACGTGGACTGTTTAAAGCCATTAATGCCCCAGGAGGAACTTGCAAGACTTTTGTTCTTATTACTATCCTGGCCTATGTTTGTGTAAAGAAGAAGATTGCCCTGGCCATGGCTACAAGTGGTATTGCAACCACTCTTCTCCCTGATGGGAGAACTGTCCACTAAAAGAAAGTTCATATTAACCTGACTGAGACCTCTTTCGTCAATCAAAGACAAAAGTGCCACTGCAGAGCTCATAAAGAAGACACCCATCATGGTTATTGATGAGGTCACCATGGATGACAAGGTTATCTTTGAGACCTTGAACAGGACTTTTAAGAAGGAGGAGGGCGAGAAAGGGAAAATATAAAGTAACGGGCTGAATGAGGGGAAAATATAAATTCTATAAATAGGAAGTGACTTTACATTGAGCTTAATGTCTGCCGAAGGTGACTTTTAAGTGTGTAGTAATAATAATTATAATAGTAATGTTTGTTTAAAACTTAAAACTTAATTTCAGCCTTTCAAGTTAATGAAATCCTAAAGAATTAAAGCTAATATCAAAATCAAAAGTGTTGAAATTTTCCCTAAACAAATTGAGAATACAGAGCCTCTCATTATTGTAACAACTGATTCCAAAGTTAAGCATGGTGGAGGATCCATAATTTTATGGGGATGCTTTGTTTCCTTTAGTAGTACTGGAGGCCTTGACCATCAAAGGAATCACAAGATCAAAGGAATCACAAGATCAAAGGAATCACAAGATCAAAGGAATCACAAGATCAAAGGAATGCCAAGTAATTTTAGAGCAAAATGTGTTACCCAGCGTAAGAAAGTCATGGGTGCTCCAGTACAATAAGCACATATCCAAAGTCATGCAAGAATGGTTGAAAACGGGTATATGAACCGTTTGGAGGCAGTCATTGTTGCCAAAGGAGGCATGCAACCAAATATAAAGGAAGGCTGCCAATATTACTGTCCAGGTCATGTTTTTGATTTCTTCTTTGGAATTATTACATGTAAGTTGAAAAAAAATGATTTTTGTCAAATAGTATTGGGAGATCCTATTAAAATATTCTGATGATAAAAATCTGGTAGATTTCCATTTAATTCTGAAGATATTGTACAGGTTATATGAAAAATTCAAGGGTTGCCAATAATCCTGAGCGGAGCTGTATATCTGGACATATTATATATACATATAAATACATATACATGCACTATAATCTGAAAAATAGATGAAAATACTTCATATTAGGACTTGAGAAAAACAACCATCCATGCATAATATTTGCATATATCCCTGAATATATTGGATCTGTTCAGCTGCACCTCTTACATATGGTATATTTGCATAGCTACATAGCTGGTGTCTCTGGGATCCATCCTCCTATTTACTGTTGGTTTTCAATAGCAAAACCACTCTTCACAATCTTACATGTTACAAAATATCTATTAAGGAAAATCAGACATTACTGATTGAAATTTTACAAATTTTGAGTGTAGATTTTATATATGCAAATTTCTCCTACCATAATTTCTAAAAAACTGAATTATACTCATCAAAATAGTTTGGTCGTAATTATATTTCAATCGTTATTAACACAAACACACCTAAGAAAAGAAAAGCTGATTTCAGAGCATATTCATTCTCCCAGTACACTTGTAAAATCTGCAATGCCCAGATTAGATTATGAACATGTTCACATTCATATCATATATGACCAAGCCAGTACAAATATTTGTTCAGTCACAAATGCTATTTTCATCTGGTTGTCATTAAAAACAAAAGGGTGCTTTTTTTGAACAACCAAAACATTGACTTTTCTTTTCCATTTCTCACCCTCTTCTCCAAGGAACCATTACTGAAGCTTTTCACAACAAATATAACACCATAGCAACTCCCACTATTTTTTTACTCTCCATCTTTTTGGTGGTTTTTACAAGTCTTTTATTATTATTATTTTTTAGCACTTTCTTTTTCTTGATATTTCTCTCTTCACCAAAGATGGAACTATTTTTTTTCCTCTTCCAACGCATCCACTTATTGACACAACCTACCCAAATGATTATAACAAAACTGACAGTCAGAAACAGACTTTTAAAAAGTCCATAGAAAGGAGAGTAACTGCCATCAACCAAAACAGAATATATTAATAGATCATATTCACTTTAATTCTGACCAATCAAAATATAACATTTGATATGGAGCTAACTATGATCAGTTAGTTCAAAGCCAATTTGCTCAATTGCAGGGTGTCAGAGAAATAGGTCATTTTTCTTTTCTTTTTTCCCCCTGATAATAATAGATAATATGTTTAGACATGAACATGTTCTGTTTGGGAGACACAAAACTTAAAGTTAATGCTAAACATATGCAATGTTTTATATAACCCAGAAGAATCACAATGATTTTCATACTTATGTGTACATTTTCTTTCTTAATTTTTCTTTAAATGAAACTAAAGTAGAGAGAAAAAATTACTGATAGAGGATTGCTCACTGCTCTTTGAACATTCAAATACAAAACTAAGTATATTCTCTCAGCAGTTGTTTATTATGTAAATGAATGATATCAATGAGTCTTCCCTTTAAATTGTACAAGAAATATTAACATTTTACACTTTAACTTAAATTTTAAATTTTAACATTTACTTATAAACATGAATGGCTAAAACCATTAGAAAAGCATCTAGATTTTCTTTTCTAATTGAATCATTTTAGTGTTTTCAAAAATCAAACTTGAAGTAGTATTTTAGCAAATGTGTACAAATATGGAATCCTACTAAAAAGAAACAGATTTCATTTTTTCTTGTTATTTTCTATTTGTTACTGATAACAAAATCTCAATAATTTTATTTTTTACTGTTTTTAGATAAGCTTTTTATATGTAGCACAAAACCATTTTTTGTGTGTTGTTATGAAAGTGTGTTTTATTCCATCAAATATGACATGTTTTTTTTGTTAAAGAAAAAGAACATGTAGTAGTAGGACAGTTATTCTATAATTTCTTGAATACACGTTTTTTTATATTCTTGATTGCATTTCTGTTATTAATGTTTTTTTGTAATATTTACAATTTAATAGTTTGCTCTTCTTATTGTCAATATGAAATTATGATAAAATTCAAATGACTAAGTAACAGTTGCCTTTTAAGAAGAAGAAAGAAGAAAGAAGAAAGAAGAAGAAGAAGAAGAAAAGTCATTTGATTATTCAAAATATACTTAATAGCCTTTCCCCATATTTATAACATCACCATTCATTGTCCATTTGAAAAAAGATTGCTGTGTATAGTGTGTATTGTTCATAGGGACGGAAAAGAACAAATCAACTGAAAATTTGCAGTGCATATTATAATTAAGATTGTATTTGGGAAATTACAGCAGTTTCAAAGAGTGATAGTGATCAATTGTCTTCCATTGATTTTCTTACTTTTAGATTAAGCTATGTATCAAAATAGCAGACTAAAACATTTTTGCAGATGATTTTTGCCAATCTCTTGTTCAAGGTTTGCAGAATTATTATTCTTTATCAATAAATTGGATACAGCTGAATATTTTATGAAAGAAAATACCTTATAAATGTGTATGCAATTAAATACTTGAAAGTATAACTCAGGAACTGGACTTCTTACTCTTAGGTTCATTCCATGGTGCTATTCTGATACAATCTAATACTCTGCTTTCTTATGAGTTTACTAGCATCAACTAAATAATAATTAATTACAAGTGACTTTTCAGCTTTAAATATGATTTACTTGACAGTCGACCATTATGTTCCCTGCTCTGCCTTATGCCAGACCGCTCTAAGCTTAGTAAATATCAACATACTATGCTCTAAAACAGGCAAATTTTTGAATTGCGACTCCCTCGTTTTAAAAGAAATTTGTTGCGACCCGCTCCCCGGTTTGGTAAAATAATTTTGAGCCCTTCTCTGCACATTTTCGGTACAATCAACCATTGGTGATTTTTGCTACGAAAGGCCAGATGTGTAAAAATCACCTACTTTAGAAAACAGCTTACAAGATTTTTCTTCAGATGAAACACCACCCCTGAGACAATCCCTTTTTCTTTTAAAAAAATATTAAGAAAATCTTTTCTGCCTCAGGCAAAAAGTGTCAAAATTTGTCGCAGCCCTCATCATTTTTTTTTTTACAAAAACAATAAAACCTAACATTTCTCAATTTTTAAATATAAGTTTATTACAAACAGAAAAAATACCTTTAGTGAGAAGGGTGTGCTTGTTTATTTTTGCACAACAAATCTTGGTTTAATTTTTTGTTAATGCTGGTCTCAAGGCAATTTCAATGTTCTTAATGCTGGTCTCAAGGCAATTTCAATGTTCTTAATGCTGGTCTCAAGGCAATTTTAATGTTCTTAATACTGGAGCGATTTTTAATAACCAGCAAATAATGATCCTAAAGCTAGAATATAAAATTTTTTAAATTTCTACATTGCACTCGCGAGCCCACTGAATTTTTACGCAACCCCTACTTTGGGAAGGCCTGCTCTAAATAACTGAAAAATATCAAACATATTAAAAGCCCTAAAAAAGAGCACTGCTCTGAAGTAAAATGGGAACTTATGATTAACAGATAGTATGGTTAACAGATAGTATAGTTAGGTTTCACAATAATTTCTTACTTATATGATTGGCCCCTGTCAAGTTTGACTATGGGGTTAAAAGCTTTTTGTTGTGACTGCCCGGTCAGGTAAGGTAGTTATGGAGAGTGGTTTTGCTAAGTGCTCATTCACCCACCATTTTTTCCATCAACCATTGTGGCATGACAGTGATGAGATATTTTGCCAAAATATCTGATAGTGGGACAGAGTGCTGAGAGAAGTGGAATCATGCCTTTCCCATGTCCTATTAGTGTGAAGTGAACATAAACAATTTTTGTCTATAGCTTTGAGAAGAGGTTATAGACAGAATTTCCAAATTTTGTTTCGGAAAATTGAACTCTTTCATGTTCCGATTGGTATATTAACAACCATTTTTCTGTCACCATTGTCACCAATGTTTCCTATGGATTATACACTTGACAAAGTCTAAAGAATGGACTGGCTAAAATATTGTGGTAACAACATCGAGAACACAAAGAAGGAATTCAATTAAAATTTAGAATAAAAAACTTTTGCTAAAATTCGATCTTGGTTCATTGATTCTATTTTCCAGGCTATAACAGAGTAAGATGTCTGAATGTTATGATATACTGCCACGGGGAGTCATTTCCAGGTCAACATCTGTGCAGAAATGGAAGTGACCTGGTCATCTCAGCAGAGAAGCAGATCACCTAAGCCAGACTGGAAGACATGAGACAGCTGTCCCTGTTGGGAACAGACTGACAGTTCTCCTTATCTCTCTCCCACTCTTCATCCACTGGCCGACAAAAGTGTATGCTATGAAATAAAAAATATGTCTCATATTTTTACAACCAGCTTTTGAGTCCTTCTTTTTGATCCAAGTTAAGCATTTCCTCCCGCAAATGAGCATCCCACGACGAGACGGCCCATGTCTGCAGAACATCCTAAAAGAGGTTATACAAAGCATACAACATACATCGATTTGGTGACCTGATATGCTGACAAGACGTATTTTGAAACAACCTGGGGAACGGAAAAAAACAAAAACAACAGAACCAACCACTAGACATCCAGTAACATCCAGAGAGTTATGCCACGAACACATGATGTGAGGGTCCCAGAGAGAAGAGGAAGAAAAGGAACGAATCACCAGAAGATCCACATTCCAGGGTATAAAGGAAAGAATTAATTTGAAAAAAAAAGGACAATTAAGGACAATCAAAGGTATGTTTGAAGACTCTTTTTGTTTTGTGCCTGTCGTAAGGGAGCAAAAAAAAATTTTTTCTAAAAATAATGAAAAAAACGAAGAAAAAAAATATATGAAAAAACAAAGATAATAAGATATATACAAGAGACTCACAAAAAAAAAATATATACACAAAACTCACACACAAAAAAAGAAAGAGGGGAACAACAAAAAGAAAGAAATGACTGACTGAACACAGAGAGGAGAGAGAAGAGACATTTCGATGAGGTGGCAACATGAACATTTTTTATTCTGTTGAAACTGTACAATTGTTTTTAAAAAAAAAAATGATTAGGATTGTTGAAAGTGTGTACTTTATTTTTGTTTGAATTTACTCGCAACGTTCTATGAATCTTTGCGGAAAATCTATTGTTCTTTGTGGTCAAAGTTCACATCCAGAATATTGTTGAATTTTGAGTTATCAAACAGTGATCAAGCAGACAGACAAAGTATGACTTCTGCTTTCTCTTTTAAACCCTGTAAATTGTATCTCATATGTTTACACTTCACGTCAAAATGGTGATGTGGCTCTGGAAATACTGAGTTTACGTAGTGCCTTGAAATTTAATAAGGAGAGCTTACTAATTATAGGAATGTTGAAAACAGATAGGTTAAAGTTAAAATGAAATATGCAAAGATGATAATGAACATTCATTTCTGTTGTATTTTTCGGATTTTCTCACTTTAGACACTTTAGAAAATTGTTATAACATTTAATTTAGCCTTGTAACGATGAGGTTCTTACCATTTTTATATCAGCGGAAGAGATCCCTAAAAGGAAAAGAGCAAGGTCTACAGATCGCTTTGTATTAATTGATGGAAAATGTGTTTTTTTAAAATGTTTTTTTTTATTGATGCCTTTGTTTAGGCTCAGCATATCGAATGCTGGCAGTGATTTGATGGAAAAATCACCATGATTTGATGGAATAATCATTGCACCAGGACTCATGGTGTCTTGCTGCAGTTACCGGCTGGAGAAATTTCTCTGCACCTGGAAGGAGTCGTTTGTAGGGGCGTCGACAGATATAAGTTTGAAGCGATGGGACTGAATAAGTGAAAAAGACCCATGGCGGCAAAACAGTGTAAAGGGCTATAGAACATGAAGAGAAAGGATTGGAGAAGATCACTGTTATTATTCAATACAAAGACACTTAGGCTTTCAAAATTTCAAAATATTGCAGTATGAGGCATAGCTTGAAAATTAATTTTATTCACCAGTTTCTTCTTTAGCTACTACTATGGCTTAAGTGGTTAACATTTTGTATGTAAGATGAAGACCTTTAATAAGGTTGTGATTCAAGCCTTGCTTGGGGCTCATTCTTTGCATTATTATTATCTTTCCCATTATTGTTTATATTTTTCTAATTGCCATTACTTGAACGCATTTAGTTCTGAAAGTTAAACACTCTTAAAGAAAACATGGTTTCTGTAATCTTTGCCTAGATGCACAATGAATTAAACAAGATTACTGCATTTTTAGTCAATATTAGTCCATTGCTTAAGTATGAACTCAATCCTTTCTGCATTCTGTTTTATTGTCTCTCATTTTGGTAATCATGTAATTGGTCTGACTCAATGGAATATAAAATGAGAAGTACAGTGGTACAACAGAGGATAAAAAGGAAGGAGTGGTTTGGTTCCTCAAAATAACTTAAAAGAAAAATTCTAATTTTCAAAAGAGTGCAACTCGTCAGTCTTGTACTTATAATTTCAACAACTTCGGGTGACATAAATGACTACTGGGTTTTAAGAATGATAAGAAAATACAAAAATCATATTTTGTTATTTCAAATATTAAGAGAATTTTGCACTGCTTCATATTGTAAATATGCTTTATTTAAATTTCAAAGAATTTCTTTGAATTGCTTGTGAATGAAAGTTCTTTGGTTGCAGTCTGAATTCATTTATGAAAAATATAATTCTAGATTAATTAGATCAAACACATTAATCCAATGGATCATTTGGAAACTTTATTGTGAGTGTTTGCTTACTACAGTCATGAAAAGATTATTAATGCTGTCAAGAGCTTTCAGAAAGAATATTTGTCAAACCAAAAATAGATAGGTAGGTTTGGGCTGATGACAGAGTTTTTATTGGAGTCTGTAATATGGAGGCATGAACTGAGATCCTGAGGATTTGATCTTTAAGGTTTTTCATCTTGTTTTAATTAGTCAATTTTTAGAGAAAAAAATATGTTGTATTTATTGATGGATAGAAAGCTGGCCTGCTGCCTTTGTACATCCTCCATTTTGATGCACCATTTAACAAGGCTGCATGGGAAGTAATGAAGGAAAAGTTGTAAAAAAGAAAGAGAAAGAAAAGAGATAAAGGAAAGAAAATTAGGAGAAAGAGAGGATGAAAAGCTGAGGAAATGAACTGAAAAATGAAGAGAGTGAAAAAGGAAAAATAGAAAGAAAGCAATAAAGAAAAATAGGAAAGAGGGGATGATGGAAAGGAAATAAAGAAAAAGAAGGTAAGGAGAAAAGAACAAGAAAAGGAAGGAAGGGTTAGTTAGTGGAATGAAAAGAGAGAAGAAAGATTGGTGCGCTTGGTGGTTTGGGACTGGTGAATGTAGAAAGATTAAGAGAGATGAGGTCAGTGCAAAGACTCAGCAAGTCAAATCAACTGGCACTAATCAATAACTATACAAGGGAATAGGGAAAATTTGGTTAGTGAAAGAAATTCAGCACCATTATAGCTATGAGGGGATATTACTGAAGATGATGCTCACTTTATATAGTGATGGAGGTGGATAGATAAATAAAGTCATACGGTTGATATATTGATGTCTCAGTAATTACTGGTATACGTGTATATATTTCAGTGTATAAAATATTGCCTTTCTAAGTACCTTTTTTTCTAGTAGTCGTAGAAATTACTTCTTCCTCTTTGTAACATTAATATATATATTTCCTTCTAAGGAAGATGTGTGTCATTAGAAATACTGGGAAACTGAACATAAGAATTTTAGAAAGAGATAACGGTGGAAAAGGATTGGGAAATGAGGCTTAAGTCACTGACTACATCGATGAACACATGGTCATATCGATGCTCCGAGAAATAAGTAAAATTTATTTTTCTTAATAACATTGTTAGTAGTGGAAGTTATAAAAGCTTCATAGACTTATATATATATACAAGGGTGTGCTTTTTTGCATTTGAGAGTTTGCACATGTATATACATAGGTTCATCAATAAAGATATTTTACAACATAATCTCCTTTCTTGTCAATGCACTTAACCCAATGCTTCTCCATTAAACACATAGATTTATTATATTGTAAGAATTTCAGATCTAAATTCAGCTGTCAGGATATGAGCTTATTGTTCCACCTCATATATGCATGTGTAATATAATAT
Source organism: Architeuthis dux (assembly GCA_006491835.1). Lineage (NCBI taxonomy): Eukaryota > Metazoa > Mollusca > Cephalopoda > Oegopsida > Architeuthidae > Architeuthis > Architeuthis dux. The sequence goes on from VCCN01002572.1 coordinate 1,704,084, forward strand.
ATACTAACAGGAATACCTGGTGTTACCCAGGGGGAAATAAATTCAAATATAACACAGGAAGAAAATATGTTCTTTAATATATTTCTTCTTACACAACACAACAAATAAAAAAAAAAAGATTATTTACTCATGAAAAAGTAGCTGTACTGAAAAGATATTCTAATGCACAAAACAAAACAAATGATGTAGTTCCTTAGTTTGATAGAGCTCCTGGGTACACAATATTAGTGCTTCTCTTGTTGAGTGCCAGCATTAAAAAGGTTGTTCAGGGATCCAACCCTAGAACAACTAACATAGAGCTGACCATGGGAAAAGCATAGAGAAATCAAGTTGAGAACAGCAATCTTGAGAGATTGTCCTTGTGCTTTGTTATAATTTTAGAATTTTTGTCTGGAAACGTTTTTCAGGGTTGCACAACATTTTACAAACAAAATAGAAGAAATTAAATATTTAAGTTCTTTTGTTTGGCAGTAAGAAGGCTATTTAAATCTAAAATTGACCTCTGATGACCTCCAATGAACTTAGAGGAAATCGCCACCTATCCTATCATCTTTCTCTTCCCTGGTTAACCCAACGTACGAATTTACCTCCAAGAATCTAATAGTTTGGCTGCAATACAGATCATAAAGACCACTAACTAATTCTACCCCCAGTGACCTTGGAGGTCGAATTTGACCTTATCCACCCTATGATTTGTGAGGTCAAAAACATTTTTGTAGTTCATAGAAAAAACTCCATTTTGCTAGAAATTGCTTCACTTTGCTAGAAATGGTATTCTGTGTTCTTTGATGATCTCTGAGGTCAACTTCACATAGTCTATATGTCGCAACTGAAGATCTTGTGAGTCTTCATACCGTAGCATGGGCACACAAACAGAAACCTCCAATATTAGTAATATATATGTAGGGTTCTTGTAGCTCAGTCAGTTAGAGTAGCTGTGCGTTTGAATCTCGCTGTTTACTCACTACTGTAGATTGACAGCCTGAGTAAGTTGCTATAAAAAGTGTGCACACGCACACACACACACACACATACAAAGTAAACAGATACCTGTGTTTTCAAACAAGAGCCTTTGTTTAATGATGTAAACAATTCAAGAATAGCTTATGCAAATAAAAATTTGATGGATTTGTCATTAGCAGATTTTCAAGTTTTTATTTTTTATGCATACAATTTATCAGATCTGCTATCATCTCTTGTGGGATATCTAACCAGACTGCATTGAAAATATGTAGGAACTCTTATTTTTAGAAGATATTTTGGACATTTTCCTTATTTCAAGATCCAAAGTGGCTCAGATATGTTCAGTAAAATTCACATCAGAAGATTGATGAGTATCTTTTTGCACCTGCCATTCTCATGTCTTTCTTTTGCTGTAAGGAATGAATCTCCATCCTCCATTAAAAGGGTGCTGAATAGATATGTATTTTTCTTCCCCAATGTATGCCAGAAGCTTTAAACAACCAGTGCTCGAAATTGCTCTCGACACCATAACACAAAATCTGTCATATTTGATAATGGGCTGAAGGTGGTTCAGACTTAATTCTGAGAATCTGACATATATTTGTCTGCTATATGAAAATTCAGTGAGAAGATGATAGGGCACCAAAGGTCCAGGAGTCTGACCAGCATTTCAATTGCCCACTGCTTTCTTTGCTCAATGTTCATTAGTTTAGTTTAAGTAGTGGATTCTTTCTGGCTGCTCTGCCATTATAACTCATGTGATAAAGATAATATACTGTCATTGTTGGGCCAATGTGGACATACTCTGTCACATCTACCGCCTTGTGTTGGGGACTTTTTTCAGTTTCTTGTCTTATCACATGAATATATCTTTGTAATGGCCTAGGTTGACCTGGATGAGACAATGGTTTTATTTTCTTTATTGGTGAATTCTATGAACACATGGTTCACAATAAAAAAAATGGAATCATCAATTCTGATGCTATTTAATGCTGGTTCATTCCATCTTTGGATTCACCAACAATTTGACCCTTTCAAAATCTGACAATTCCTGTACTCTTGAAATACAATGGGATTATGTAGTTATTTCTCTTGTGTTTTTATAATAAATTCAGTGATTGTCAATGAGTATATCTTTATTAAATGTCAAAATTGAGTAAAATAATGGTGTCTATTTACTTATGTTTCTATAAACATTCACAAATGTATACAATGTAATTAGTTGATATAATTTACTTTAGTCTGTTTGTCCACCTGTCCAGGGGTGTCCTGTCATTCAATGTTTAAAAGACAAGCAGCAAATATTCAACAATTATTAACACATTAACTAATCAGGGTGTGGAAGGCTTGCCTAAATGGATGTGCAAACTGCCAATCATCTTCATCACCTTTTCCAGACAGTATTAGGAGAAAAGTGTGTGTTGACCTTGTCAGCATTGCCAAGAGGGAAAATTGATGAGGACAGAAAATACTAAATGAATTCTGAAGGGCAAAATGACAAATACTTAATTCGACCGTTTTAATGGAGAATTTACTGCTGCTAATAATAAATGCATAAGTTTAGAACGGATCATCTGAAAGCAATTTGTTGCATTGCCAACTTTCTTCAGAGACTACTCCTTGGGGATTCCCTTTGGAGTCAGATGCAGCTGCGAAAAGTGCTGAGGACGAAAAATGCATATGTTGTGAAACCCGTGGAACTGGAAACAATGAGGCAAAAGAAAACATGCTGTGTACAAAAATATCTCTTGTTTATTCTTTATGGTGTCTGACGAGAAAGACCCTGTTGTTTACAAATACAAGACAGATGTTTGAAGAAAACACAAATGCAAGATGTGTGGAGGATGAAAAGATGCAAAAAGGCATAGACGGCAAGCGATGTGTGAATACATTGGTGCTACTTCAAAGCATGCCGGACCTGTTTCTACTACTGTCTTCTACTGCTATCTCTACAGTGTTCTCTCACTCCTGCTGGTCAAGATTGCCTGAATTATATTGCTTTTTTCTTCATTGTCTTGTCAAGACCAATTAGATTAAAATTTACCATTAAGATGAAAAGTAAATAACAATATAAATGAATGCACAAGCTGTGAAATAATATTAGTGATAATAGTGACATGGATGCAAAGAACAAATAAAGGAAAAGGTGGAATGGCTTTTGAGAAAAAATAATGGGGTTTCAAATGATTAGGAGTTTTTTGTAAAAAGTATTAAAAAAAACATTATGCATCTCTAAACTCTGTTTGCTCTGATAGCAATCAGGTATAGATGAATAAATAATTGATATAGACTGTCTCAGAATAGAAGAAACACTCTTTTGCAAATATTGGTCAGTATAACAATGGAATTTATAGTTCACCTTTCAGAACATTGGATTAAATGCAGAGCACTCTGAAATTCTGGTGACACTCAGAAGAAGTCCATTATCACATAAAATTTACTAGAGATAGATGTTGGTTCCTTTCAATTATAGATTCATGTATGTGTCTCTTCATATAGTTCCTTGAATTACACATAATGATTACTTTTTGAATACAATGCATTAATCAGCAGTATTGAGAAGGGAAAAAAAATAAAACGAGTTTTGCTTAAAATAAATTCCACCCGAGGTTGTAAAAGTCGCAGAATATTAATGGTCGACCATAAGCAATTTAATCCAATACTCAATCAGCTATGGACGTAAATCAAAAAATCTCAAGAGTATAAAGGTCTCCGGCGGAAAACTTATTTTGATTACCATATTGTCTCTAACTATTGCCGATTTTTTATCACCTATCTGTATTTATCCCCTAGTAAAATACCTAAATTTTAACCCAATTGGAACTAAACACTGTTTTTTAACCAAAAACATGGTTTTTGTTTATAAAACATAAACAAACAATTGGATTGTCCATAACTCACTACACCAAAGTCTTCATACCTCCCCAATCTTCATACAGAATTTCATTGAAATATCTTTAAAATAGAAGTTATCCAATTTTAAATTACATATAAAATCGAATAGGCCATAACTCACTATTTTTAAATTCCGGATGGGTCTCCAACATTATAACTAAATTTCAGCCGAATTAGTCAAGAATTGAAACTTTTAAACACATAACACATTTTTAACACATATTTTTTTGGAACCAAAAACATGGTTTTTGTTTATAAAACGTAAACAAACAATCAGATCGCACATAACTCACTAAACCAGAGTCTTCATAGGTCTCCCAACCGTCATACAACATTTCATTAAAATATCTTTAGAAATAAAAAAAAGTTATTCAATTTTAAATTAAAGAAATTATCCAATTTTAAATTACATATAAAATGTAAACAAACAATCGGATCGGCCATAACTCGCCATTTTTTAATTCCGGGGTTTTTCACAACATTCTAACTAAATTTCAGAAAAAATCAAGAATTGAAAATTTTTCCACTTGAAACCAAAAACATGGTTTTTGTTTATAAAACGTAAACAAACAATCGGGTCGACCATAACTCACTATACCAAAGTCTTCATACGTCTCCCAACCATCATACAAAATTTCATTGAAATATCTTTAAAAATAAAGGAGGTATTCAATTTTATATTAAAGAAGTACGACAGGGACGACGCTATTTTTTAAAAATCCATAGCGAATCATAATCTCCAGCGTTTTCAAACGCCAGCGACAAAAATCTTTTCTCTTTCATGGATGATTTATTGCAAGGGAAGGAACCTTGCAAAAATTAAATTGAAGATTACCTCCCTTGTAATTTCAATAAAATGATTAAAAATATGACAAAAAAGAAAAGGAAAGTGAAGAAGGAAAAATTGGGAAAGAAAAATTGGAGTAAAAGAGAAGAAAACAATCAGCGAACAAATTAAAATATTAAATCCAGACAACAATTCTTTGATAAAAATATTTTATTCTTTTTTGGTTTGTATATTTCCTTTTCTCATCTTACTAGCTACAATGAGCAACAACAAGAAATTTCACTAATTGTAAACATTTATGATGCCAGCATGGAAGGAAGGAAGAAAGGCCAGTCATTTTTTTTCATTTCTTTTTAAAAAATAAAAACAGTGCCTAATGTTGCTTAATTCTTTCCCTGCAGTTGTCCAATATACAATTTATAGGAAGACAATGGATTTAAGAAGCTGGTTCAATAAATGATTACCTTTTTTTTTTGCACATCTTTCATTACTTTGCCTAAAAACTTTGGATTATACAGATTAAAATTGCAAAATTTACAGTAATAAAGTAAGATTTTTAAAAAATGATTTCCAAGTTTTTTTTATGAATCATTTTAGCAAGAGTAAAAATACTGTATCAGCAACATTTTGAATATGATCTCAAAAAATAAAAATCTATTTAATCTAGGTAAATGACATTGGCTATCTCCCTTGAAAGCAATAACTTCATCAAAAATGCTTGTCAAATTGGTTAACTTTTGACAAAGAAATTTGTGATTGTATGTTTTACTTTAATAAATGCTAAAAACAATGATTTGTAATTATTTTCAGGATGCTTTTGTGAAAATGTTCATATAACATCTGATTATCCATAACTGATGTCAACTTCTGTTTTCTATATGAACCATGTGAAAACTCAGTGGTTTGAGCATTTAACTTGAGGTAGTGATCATCTGAGATTAAAATTGCAGCAGTAAGCAAGGAAAGCTAGCAGCTACAAAATCTATACCAGAAAGAAATCTTACTTGAATACCAGGGCAAAGGAGACTCTTTGTTATTAAATATCCCCAAATTTTGTATAAATAAAAGCAGCTAATTAAAGAAACCAGCATACGGTTTTGATAATTAAAATGATCTTATATATTTCAATCAATAAAAATTACTCTGTGCCAAATAAGTTACAAATTATAAGGGATAACTACAAATAATCATTTAATAGAAGAATTTTTTTTAAATAGAAACAAAATGTAGATATTAATTGCATTTTTACAATTTGAAATTCATATTTTAGAATACTGAATGATGACATCCTGCAGAGAAAGAAGACAAACTATTCAAAAGGGAAAAAATATGAAAGATCAATTACTTGATCTTTGAAGTTCAGGTGAAAAATCAAGACCAGCTCAAAATGAACTTACTTGACTAAAACATTATCTGGCACATCTTTTAACCAAGTTTAAAGTAAGCATTGCATGCTGTTAATTTACAGGAAGACAATTATTGTATCAGAGAATAAACTCAGCGGCATTCAAGAACTAAGTACTACATTGGAGTTATTTACCCATTGCGTCATGCCAAACAAACACCACTGGTTTAGAAGTTAAAAGCCTTTGTTATGAAGTTAATTTGAGATCAATCTTCACTGTCTGTGTTAATTGATATCAGATTACATTGCAGAGTGATTTAGTGTTTATGATGAGGATTTCAATTGAGCCATGATATGATAGAATCAGGTAACCTGTGATCAACCTTTTATGCTCAGTCTGTTGATACCAATCTAATCTGAAAGTGTTTGAACCACCTTGATGCAAAGATGATTATCTATTGAGCCATAATATGGTAGTATCAGGGAAAGTGAGATCATATGATAACGCTTAATCATTGATCTATTCAGATAAGATCAAGTAAACAGATCAATACTTTGCTCAGTCAGTTGATACCAACTTGGGCTATTAGAGTTTTTGTATCATTGGATTACAATAATAGTTGACTATTAACATGTTCAGCACCAAAGGACGTTAATTAATGTTTTTGCTTCTTTACATATTAAGCACCAAATGACATTAATGTCCCCTTTTTTGAAATTCATGCCATATCTTCATTTTGCTGAGACTAATACTTGCTTTCAATCCCCATTGTTCTATTCTTGGCCTACACACATCAGCGAAAAAAACTTTGGTGCTGAAGGTGTTAAGTAGAATTAGATAAATAAATATATATAACTTCAGTTATAATCATTTAATTCTACTTCAACATTCTTGGCTTCTTCAGTTGATATTATTCTCCACTAATTCAATGCTTATACCATCTTAATACTGTTTTGAGTGATGGTATTGAAATATCAGAGGAAGGAGATCTTGTTAGCTCAATCAACTGAGATCAACTTACTTTGCTCAACCATCACCTGACCAGTAATTCATCATTCGAAGATCAAGTAAAACTGGATCAACACTTAGCTCAATCAATCAACCAATTTAGTTCAAGTAAGCTGGAATCAGCTTCTTTAGCTTGATCAGCTGATTCCAATTTACTCAAAGTAATAAATTGTGGTTTTCCAGAAATTTCTCACCATCATCAGGAAGCTGAAGTGGTGTGGGTATGTCACCAGATCAGATGGGCTGGCAAAGACCATCCTGCAGGGCACCATACCAGAGGGTAGGAAGAGAGGCACACAAAGGAAGTGGGGGAGGATAACATCAGAAAGTGGACAGATCTGAGCATCAGTGAATCTCAGAGCTACAAGGGACATGGATAGATGAAGAGAGCTGGTCCATCTTAAAGTCATTTTGTGGTGCCCCAGCAACCCTGCATTGGATTACAGGATAGGTAAATAGGTGAAATTTCCAGACCCACTTTACAGCTAGAGAAGTGGAAGTTGAACATTTCGCCTAAGGATAAACTCATCCCTGCTGTAGCAGTGGTTTACTTAACAGCTGAAATGAACAAGATCCATTAAAATATCCCAACTTGTCACACAAGGGCTTTAGATTCATACACATGTCAGTCAAAGGCAGGACAAGTATAATGCTCTACTTGGTAATTGAAAGGATTTTAAGGAGATAGCTCATCAGAATATACCAAAAGGAAATTCAGTGATGATATCAACCTAAATGTTTAACCAGTTACTGCTGTGCTGTTGGATGGCAGGGTGGTTGACAGTAGGATTTTTTGTCAATGTTTAAAATGCTATCATATTACAAAATAATATCTTTCATAATTTTTATAACAATGTTAAAGAAAACACATTGGTCAAAGTTCAAATGTTACTATACTGCAAATGAAATTTTTAGTTATGCTATAAATAACATTCTAAAATGTTTTGATGTTATAAAAGATATATATAAATTTCGACTAAAATCACAGTAGATAGTGAAAATGAAATTTAAATATTTTGAGGAGGTAAAAATTAATCGAAAGTGGATGATACCTCAAACTTTTATAAATAGCAACTTAAAAATCGTACACACCTAGTAAAATTTTCAAAATTGAATTATTAACTGTAAATTTTGACTATATGGCAATTTGATAAAACTGTTTATTGTATTAAAAAGCTATCAATACAATATTTGTAATAAAGTAACTTTTGAACATTGACTACTGCTTACAGATTGGATAAGTTTACATCATCCAAATTTGCATATGGAAAAAATACCTTTATTTTTAATAAACTTTTAACATAATTTAACTCCAATGATTCAAAAACATTTTAAACTCACCACTTTGTCATCGGCTTGCAGAAAGCACTAAAATTAGGACTCAACAATAACCTGAGATTTTATTCCTTTTAAAATTTGAAAAAATTGAACAACAATAACAAAGTATAGATATATATATCACAACCTGGTTTTGTTTCTGTATTTTGATTTGTAAATTCTTTTGCTACAAATCAACCAATAACATCAAATCTTATTTATGTTGGAAGATTTTGTCTGTTTGTTTGTTTAATCATTTTTTTTATTGAATTGCATAAAAATTAATTCAAAATCTGTCATGCTTAATATCTGTTCTCACTTTCAAAGAAAAAAAAATGAATAACTATTTTGGCTTTTAGTTACTTATTTAAAATAGATTTGTGGCTGTTATAGTTTCAAATATTCATATAAATATGTGGGCCTATATGTGTACATTCCAAATGTGCAAAGATGTTTGATTTGGAAATCGTTGTACATCATTTTGGCATCCAAAATGGCATTCATATACAGGCAGCTTCATTAGAAATCTGCCTTGTCTGAGTAGTTTAAATTATCTATAAGATAATATTTAAATTAGTAATCGTGTTTATAATTAGTTTTTAGGACTAATAAGAGAAATATAGAATCTTTTCTAATTGAATCCTTAGGATTTCAGAGTAACAAATGTGAATAAATAATCAAGCAAAACCAAAAATCTGATTTTTTTTCAGTTAACTTTTCTTTTGTTTTTCAATAATGAAATATTCTGTAAATGTTTTTTGATTATTTGTTTTCTCCTCCAAGCTTTTGTAATTACACTTAAAAACTTCACACTTAAACTGAATTCTTAGCCTATTTGATTCAACCATTCACTTCATGCCTCACATTTAGAATTGAGTATGAATTGTAGTTGATTAGTAGCTGTTTTAATAATTAAAGCAAGAAATTTGCCACTTCAATGCCAGGAGAAGAAGAAAATTAAAATCGAGATATGTTATTTGTGGCTTTTAGAGTTATCTGTATTTGATTCACATATTTGATTTTCAGTATCAGCTGAAATAGGAAGATTTTGAATGATAACAGTGCCCAGTTTACTATAAATTTTGTGATAGTTTACAAGATTTGCTTTTTCTACTTAGATAAGGTCAGTAACAAAACAGCAATCTTGTTTAAACCATTGTAGTTATGTACCATAAACTAACTTCGAAAAATCCCAAAACGTATGATGTTTTTCATTTTTTTCAATTTTTACTGGAAGATATATTTGTAATATTATTGCAGATGTGCAATAAAATGTTTTTCGTTTATCATGATGTTCTTGGCTTCTTCATATATTCAATCCATTTTACTCAAAGAGAGCATCAATTGAATTAAATAAAAGTGTAATGATAATTTAATTCTTTTATTTTCTCTGTTAGTTATTCTGCATTCGATTGAATAGAATTAAAAGAGAAAGTTCCTTTTCTTTTGGTTTTATAAACTGAGGCTGTTTAGGGTAAAAACAAACAACAACTGTAATTGTATCATATTGAACAATACCTACAAACATTTAGAAATCTTATGTTTCAAAATGGTCTTGCAAAATCAAATAAAATCATTGTTCATTCATGTGAGAAAATGTATCTTTTATTTAGAATATGGAATACCTTAGTAGAGTAAATATTGGAAAAAATAATTTGTATTG
>VCCN01002572.1:1719211-1736313 GCA_006491835.1 Architeuthis dux
AAAATGATGTATCCAACGTTGGCTAAAATTGCATTTCAGGGCATATCAGCTCTTGAAATTCAGTGTTGTCTAGAAGTCTATTTAAAATATGTTTCAAAAGCTTTGTATGTGGTCTTTTAAAGTAATGTGAGTTCTAAAGTTCTATAAAAATATACTGAATACATACAGATATACAACAAACAATTCTTTACAAAACGTTTTCTCGTGTACAGGCAACTCACTTTCATTTTGTGCAGCCTCATTTGAATTTGGCTCAGATTCTAAACACTCTCCTCTCAGATTAAAGTTACGATCGGGGAATCGGGAGTAAAATGTATTCAAGAATATTTCAAGAATATATTACAAGGATATATTTCAATTTCATCATCGTTACTGTCGCTGAATGTGGGCTGAAAGTTTACTTCTCTTATCTAATATAAGATTTTTATTAGACATCTGAACTAATTTAATAAATCTAACATTTTTTTATAAAATGCATAAAAATGTTCCTTTCATACGTGTGAGCATTAGAATGTATTAAAATGCATGAGACTTGCAAGGTATGAGAATATATTATACATATGTATGCTGAGTAGCTATTATGAATACTATACCCCTATTTTATTATTGTCCAGTCAACTTGTTGCTAACAAGCTACACTCAGTTGAGTTAGAGAGGATAACAGAAATTTTGCTCAGGCCTTCTTTACTATAAGTTCATGTTTTGTGCAAGTATCTAATACCTATCAGTGTATTCAATTGCTGGAAATGACTAGTTAATCCACAATTATATTTATATATGTATATATAATTCTTTTTTAGTTGCATTTACTTGAATATTACATTTTCCTTTGTAATGGATACATATCACACCTTTACATTGGTGAACTAAAATAAGATTACACTCCGGTCATTTAAGTAAAATCATACACACATATTTTCAATGGAACACTCAAAGTGTTTTCCAGATAACTAACATACCTGGTAAGTAAGTATCATGAGTTATTCCCCTTAGGCAGAAGAGTTTCTATCCACTTCCGCTAAGGGGCGCTGTTTTATGTTTTATGTGAATATATGAATAAAAGATCTCTGTAAGTACCTCTTCTGTTTGCATTTTTAATCTGTTAATATTTGTAATTAAACCATAGCAGTGTGTAGTTGAAAAACAAAATGACAGACGATTTTAAAAACAGAAAAAATGAACAGTGATATTTCCGAAGACCAAACAAAACAAAAACAATATGGCCGAAGTTGGCCACGTTGGATTGGATTTACCAACTTTATTGCAAGTGGCGAAAACAGATAGCTGAATGGGCCAGTACATGCAAAATAGAAAATACAAAAGTCGTACCGACTGTATTTTTCTCTTTGACTGACGCTGCAAGACAAGCGATTGTGGATTTGGATGATCTTTCGAATTTGAATACCAAAGATGGGTTATTTCTTTTATATCAATTGTTAGACAAACTTTTTGAAGTTAGCAGTGATGCTACAGCCAACGAGCAAAATAAGAAAAATATGAATAAATGAGTTCCGTGCAAAAACAAAGCAGAAAACAAAAGAAAAATAAAGCTATGATTGAAGTAAACAACGACTCAGAAATTAAAGTCGAGGAAAGTTCTTTCTTAGAACTTATTGAAGAGATGACCAGACTCAAAACGGTTTTGAAAAATAAAGATTCCAAATATGAAGAACTGATCAACTTATTAAAATCGGTGCAAAATACACGCGAGCAAATTTATCAACAAGAATTACAGCCATGCAGGTGTAAATATTCCGAGGCTTATAAAGAGTTAGAACACTTAAAAGTTGATCATCAAAATCTACAAAAATGGAATATCCAGATTTTTCAACTAATAACTGAACAACTTGCAGAGTCCAGAATCGACGAATTTGCAACAGAATTTACAACAGAAGACAAAACGTTTGAATCTGCTGGTAAAAATAACAAATCTCTTTGTGCAGTCGAATGTGATAACAAAATTTTTCTCAACATACTGGTGAAAGGCTTGTTATTAGGGATAAGATAACAATAGTCCAGATGACTCTTCAAAAAACGAAAAAGCCACCCCCAGTGATGTTAGTACACAAGTGGATGCTTCTGAGGAACTGGCACAGGTCCCACTAGTGAAACAAGAACACAAAGCTGACAACAAAAGCACAAAACTTGTCAGAAAATGGAAGAATTTAAAACACTAGGTGAGATCTGGTTTAACACAAATCTCAAAAAATGGAGAAAAGATAACTTTGTCTGACAGAGTGTCAGAATTTCCTAAACAGGGTGTTAAAGGACGTCCACCGGAGAATGTGCAGAGATATAAAAATAAGAACTTGTCAAAACCCGCAAGACCTGATGACTAAATGTCATTGCCATCGATATGTCATTTTGATCATGTGATCCCTGATTCCAAAAATCGGGAAGTTGGAAACCCAAAAATTTATAGATGAGCAATCGACACTAGTTGCTGTTACAAATGCCACCATGTAGGTCATTTGGCTAGTGAATGCTACTCTAGACAAGTCCACTGCTTCAATTATACATTAAAATATCCACTTAATCTGTAATATTATATGTATTGTAGATTAAATATCTTGGAAAAGTACTTTTTCTATTCTAATTAACTTTAGAAACTGTGACAAATCCAAGCTGAATAAGCTTAGATTTTGACAATGCAACACCTACCACCTACCCACTGCTATAAGAAAGCAAACATATTTCAATCAACATCCATTCTCTTTTCTGTTTTCTACAGAATGCAGAATTGTGGTTTGTTCCAACATTTACCAAGATGCGCATTTTCTTCCATTTCAAATTAAGTAAGTACGTATTCAAACATTATACATACATATGGCATAAGTCCTTTCTGCATACATATATATGCACGCTCTCATATGAAACCAATATGCATTTTTTCTACTTTACATCTAATACGAATATTAATAACTTTATTCTACAACTAAGTAGTAAAACTGAACTCTTAAAAGCAATTCTTCTTCTCTATTGATGAGAACTTACTATGTTGATAATATGCATTCTTTAATAGATACATTTTTTGTTACTTTACATTCGTGTTATGTATCTTTATTCTATTGTAATGTTAAATGTGCATCCTTGCATCGCATTCTCATTTCACTCTTTTTATGCATTTATGTTATTGATATATTTCGCTGACTACTAGACAGCGTAAGGAGAGACAAAAGAATCCTTCATCACATGCACAGTGAGTGATAGCTTTTCTATCTCTATATTATCAGCAGCTTAACACACAGTCAATAAAGCTATTACATGGTCCATTCAGTAAATATTAATATTACTGCTGCTATCAGCTTACTACTTTGGCCATGTTTATATTGTAAACTTTGTGTTCCAAACTAAGTCAGATATTTTAATATTAATAATAACTTTATTATACCTTCATCTGTTGAAAAAGAAAAGCTTTAAAGAAGTCATAATTCGGTTGGAAGTTGAAAGCTTTTTGTAGATTCTCTAACCTTTCTTAAAGCCATTGTTAGTAAACATTGCTAGAATTTGATTTCATATAAGTTTCATATAAATAGAATCATTGGGATATGCAGAAGCACACACCCACATTCATAGGATCCATGAAAAGTCCACAGGGCATCATTGCAATTTAGGAAAAAATCATAAAATAATGCATATATTTTAGTTAAAATAATTGAAATCATATTTACACTTTTATAATTTATTATATTATTTTACAATGTTCGTTTTTGGGGTTGAACCACTTCTTTTTTTACTTTACCCAGTGCCTAAAACAGTTACAGCAGGCCCTAAATAAGATGTAGGAGTAGACCGGGGAGGTGTGGGCCATTGCCATTTTTGGGGAATCTCATTTCACTGATCACATGACATGTTGGGGAAACCCCCAAATGTAGGTCAGTACATGGAAGCCAGACAATGTCCTGATTTACAGAGATTACATGAACAGCTAATTATTGCAGAGTAAGTAAAATTTCCACTATCAACATTCATCCTGCTGTCTCATTCATGTGGGTAAATAAGGGTTGTATTATGGATGTAACTTATTTAATGTTTAGTTAGTTGTATTTTGATGTGAAGATGGAGACTTGTATTCTGTCTCAAACAAGATGGTGACATAGGTTCTTACAATCAACACCCTGGGAAGGAGTGGGCCATATATTGTTTATATGACCGGTATTATAAAATAAATTTTACATGATCTTCCTTCTTTTTACTGCTTACTTCTACTGCAGTTCTTATAATTTAGTATCTTAATCACTATTATTTCAGATATAAGTCATCATACCATTCAAGCATAACCGGAAGAAGGGTAATTTTGGACAGACTCCAGCACCTTATATGCAAGATACTGTGAATTTTATTTAGAGATGAAAGTGCGAGAAAAACTGCCAAATGACTAAACATACCCAGATCTACTTTACATGTTATGTACAAAAGGCAAGAAAGGATAGCATAGAGACCATAAGACTAACACCAAATTATGTCAATGCCAAAGTTTTCACTGCTGACCATGAAAATATACTTGTTCATTATCTTCAGACAGCATCAAAAATGCATCATGGTCTGACAACCAAAGCTACAAGAGAACTTGCATATGAATATGCGCTGAAAAATAACATTAAATCACCTGAAACATGGAGCTCTAAAAAACATGGAGCACTAAAAAAATTGCTGGATGTGACTGGTTAAGGGGTTTTATGATTCGTCATCAAGAGCTGAGTGTATGCTCCCCCGAACCTTCTAGTATCGGTTGAGCTACAAGTTTTAACAGAGAAACAGTAAGCATTTTCTTAGATGGCATAAGTTCCAACCAAACAACATCTACAACATAGACAAAACAGCTTTTATGACTGTTCATAGGCTCCCAAAAGTCATTGTAACAAAAGGAGAAAAGCAAGTTGGGCAAATCACTTCTGGAGAAAAGGGGAATCTTGTGACTTTGGTTGGTGCTGTAAATGCAGTTGGCAACACCCTCCTTTACTAGTGTTTCTACGTGTACATTTCCGTAATCACATGATGTTAGCTGGGGGCACCTCCTGGTGTCATAGGTGCAGCAAATCCTAGTGGCTGGATAAATGCTGAGATCTTTGAAACATGGATGGATCACTTCATTGTGCATTCACATTCCACCAAAAAGAATCCTACCTTACTGCTCATGGACAATCATAACTCCCACATATCTTTAACTGTGATTGAGAAAGTGAGATCTTCCTTTTTTGCACAGCGATTTTAAACTGAACAAGCAAACAGTTTATGCTACACAACACATGATTTTAAAAAGTGAAACTAGATATTCCCATGTGAGTACTTTTCTAAAAGATTTTTTTTTGATTGACGTTTTTAATTAATATTTATGTGAAATAAAACACATTTTTCACACTTCAAAAACAATACAGTATTAAGTCACAGCTTTTTAGCTGTAGAATTCTGGGACGCTAATTTTCATCTGTCTTACGGAAGTATGGCCTCGAAGTACGCGGTTTGTATATTACTGTATTTTGTAAACAATTATTCAGTTCATTACTGCTTCAGTTCATCACTGTGGTCACTTACTTCCTTCTTTACAGTCCATGGGTCCGATACGTTGTGAAGGTTGCTCTAGCAACTTCTTGGCTAAAGTCAAAATGGTCTAACATATGGTCCTGCTTTTAACCAGAATTCGGTGCTTCGCAATACTTTACTGTCTTCCACGAGTGTGGAAAACCTTTTTCATTTGTTTTTTTCTATTAATATTTCAGGGAACTAACTGCATACTTCAAGTACTTACTTCCCTAAGATGGACAAGAGATAACAGCCCAATTTACTACTGGCCTCCCATATTATAACACGTTGTGTTATACTGAAGTTTGCATTCAAACATGGGTGGATCGTGGAGCCTAAAATATTTTACTAGCTCAACAATAGCTAGATATAGCTAAAAATGACCTGCATTTAGCTCCACATTAGGTAGATCTAGCACCAAAATATATACATTGGTTGTTGCAAGTTTACAAGGCGGTGTTCATTTTTTTTACCCCAACTCACACGTTATAATGGGGGAGGCCAGTATTGCACTTGGTTAGTTAAAATAAGCCACCACCCTAACACACACACACACACACACACACACAAATTACACTTGAAAATATATTTTTTTTGCTCAAGACTAACTATTTTATAGGGTATTATGGATTATATCTTTATATTGCAATTTAGACTTATTCCAACTGTAAACCATTTTTGCCTGAGCAATGCCGGGTATTCCTGCTAGTATTAGATATAAGTGAACAATTATCACTTAGCCTTCCATATTCTGTAAACTGATCTTCAAATTTAAAAAGTATTAAATGAAAATGTTCTGATTAAAAATATAAGTTCCAAAAGAAGCAAATAAGGAAATAGATGCACACAAACAGAACAAACCCTGATGCAATGAAAATTGAAAAGAAAAGACAAAACAATGTTAAATGATGCTGAAATGATTGCAGTTGCAAATTTCATGCTTGCATGGCTGGAACTACAGCAAATCAAAATTTAACACAAAAAAAGAAAATCAAGAAAAATCAAATCAAACAATCAAAACCAAGAAAGAATAGAAAACTCTTCAAAAAGTCAATAATCATAAACAACTAAGGAAAAAATAAAGTTGCAATTAATGCATGCTTTAAAAAAAGGTGTGAAGAGGGAGATGGTGAGAAAGATTAAAGGGTGGGTGAGTAGATAAAAGATAGGGTAACATTTCAGTATGATGATTTGTTTGCGCTAACTCCTTTATCCATGGCTTATTTTTTTTTTATTGTATCATAATAATAAACATATATAAAATTCAATGTGTATCTCTCTCTCTCATAAATTATAAAGACATTTAATTAGTTGTGAACCTATATTTGCTTGGCGCCGATGTGAACGACTGCTAAACGAGCGGCCTAAATCGTAAATGTAAATAAAGAAAGAAGCGCCGTGCAGGGATCGAATCCGCGTGGTTCTGCTCTACCAACTAAGGTTGCTTCCAAGGAGGATGCGGATTCGACCCCGACACAGCATTCATTTCTTTAATTACATTTATGATTTAGGCTGTTCGTTTAGCAGTCGTTCACACCGGCACCAAGCATATATAGGTTCACAACTAATTAAATGTCTTTATAATTATCATATTCTGTCGGATATAAAGATATTCATTATTTGATTTCATATATATATATTTTTTTTGTAACACTTTTCAATGAGTGCACAAATACTACACTCTGATCCTAGGCAGAGGGCTGTGGAGAGACATTTTGATTTTAGGTGAAGCACACAGATATCCTGATCCTAGGCAAAAGTGCCAATCCATGTAAATAATCCTGTCATTTTTTATGGGTACTTTCCTAGTCATATAATAATAATCAGTGGATGTCATCTCAATTATCTAGTAACAAAATGCGTAAATAATTTATATATATTTACTTAATTGTGATATCATTGAATATTTTACAAGTGAATGAAGGAACTGACTACAAGGTTATCTCTGGCTGAGATCTCACTATAGAATATAAAAATAAATAAATAAAAAAAACTTCTGTTATATAGATTGTTACTACAGTTATGAAGCTGACATGAGAGACTGTAGTACCACTGGTCATTTCATCTGGGTAACGTCAAATATTTAAATTTTATGAGTTCATATATGCATAATTAGTTAATTCATTGATTGTTGTATAGAACTCAAATCTTATTCAATCATATTAGAATAAGAAATATCCACATTTTGTTTAATGAGCCACTTGAATGTTCACAAATTTTCCTAAGATTTTGACAGTTTTTTTTCTATTTGCTATCTTAAAATGTCATTTTGCCATAAACATGTAATACTGTAAAATAGAAAGCCACAAACATTGGTGTCTAAATAGTGTTAAGAAATTAACCTCTTCATAACACCAATTCTTTCTACCTTCAGTTTTTCAAAGTTTTTTTTAATCAGCTTTATTTAATTTCATAAAATTCCAACAGTTTTAGTCTTTAGCAGGGTGTGATCAAGTGATTTTGTGCCGTGCAATGTAGATTTATGGCAAAATGTGTCTCCCAAATGCTTATGCTAAAATTTTGATAATGGCACAAATTTTGCGCATTGTTTTTAACTGAAATTTCAAATCAATCAACCAATAAAGAACTACCAATCAAATGTCTCAATCAAAGACCTTTGATTTAGATCTCTGCACTCCTTTATCACTCGTTGTTTTGATCATTTGTGCCTCCCTATGAGCTGGTGTTACAGTGTTACCATGTTTTTTCACACCCTGGTCTTTAGAACTTATCACAAGTGAGAATATAACAATTGTTTCATTGTAAATAAAAATGTCCTTTTATCGCATTTTATTAAATTGCTGATTAGACAAACAGCTATATGTTCCCCTGGACTGTGACAATGAAAAGAACAAAAATTAAAATTTTAGTGGAAACAAATCACCAACTTTTAGTGCTACCTCATCTAATAACAAAGACACAACTTAAAGGTCAAAATGCTGTAAAGAGGAATGAAGAGGAAGGAGCACCTGTAGATTTGGACATGGGCATTGCGTCAGAGTTTGGTGGTGACAGGTACGTTGTGCTGCCTCCCTCAGATTTCAGAGAGTGTGCCCGGTCTGCACTTTGGGATCGCGTTTTTGAGCGACCAAACCGCTTCTTCAGTGTCCTTGCAAGGGAGAAGGATTTCTTTTTCTCTGGAGATGCGAGGGAAGTAAAAAGGTTTCAGAATGTGGCAGAATGGAGGCAGGGTGGATGGCAGAAAGATAAAATGATGGAAAAAACAAAATGATGAGCTTTTGTTTCTGAATCTTTTAGTTACCTTTGAAAGAATCTTAGTTGCTTACAGGTTATTTATTGATAACTTTATTGTCAATTTTCCAATGCTACATTCCATTCCAAAAAATCAATAAAATTACTAATAATTATCAATAAATTAGTAATATTATTAAAATAAATAATAATAATAATAATAATAATAATGATAATAGAGAGAGAAAGAGAGCTGTAGTCCAAGAGCTCTATCTCTTTCTTTGTACCTGGTGTGGTAATAAAGTAATCAGAAAGATCTCCTTTTGTTACCAAAGGAAACGGAAGTGATTACTCTCCTACTACTATATAAAGAGAGGTACTTCAGTCTCCATATATGAGTAAGCACATGTAAGCTGAATAAAGCTTTTCATAAGCAAATCTCTTGTCTCTTACACCCGGGAAACCGCAAAAAAAAGTTTGCAATATGTTAAAAATTTAGATTTTTAAAATTTTATTAATTTACCTTGAACTAAGATATCTACAAAAACTATCCCATGTCGGTAATAATTAGATGAAGGATCAAACTTTTTTCACACCCAATTTTTAAATATTATGCATGAGATTTCCAATTTTGAAATAATATTAACACTGAATCATAAAAGAGTTAAATGTTATATCCTAAATTATTCATATTCTATGATTATCTTGTGAGGCACACAAGATGATCATAAGAATGCAATAGGCTTATCGTTTTGCAAAAGAATATCAAGTTTAGGAAAAGTGAAGAGTTTGCTAATTCTAACTGTTCTCTCATTTTTAAACCCATAATACAACATATTCATTATCAACTTATATGGAAATATTTAATAATTATTATTACTTTAATTATTACTATTTTATAAAATATTAATAGAAACTTTTGTTGTAGAATAAGACATGTATTTATAGATTCTTATGATGTAGGGGAAACTGGGAAACAGTGTACTAGGGCTGGGGCACAGTGGATCAGAAATAATAAAAAATACAAGTGCCTGCCAGCAGCTAACTTAGAAAGATTTTACTTTCTTATCTTCATATAACCTATTTCACAGCCAACAGAATTGGTCTTTCTTTTTTGTTTTTACCCAAATATATTAATGGAATTGGCCTCTACCTACAATTAATTTTTTCTGATCCACTGTGCCCCGGTTTCCCCTAGCTTAAATTAGGCACTACTACATCATAGAAAAGATGTTATTAGCACTTTGTTTCAACCAGTAATGAGGTCGTCTTTTCAATTCTTCTAACAATTCTTTTGTTTTTATTGTGTTTCACTCATCTAATTGTATTTTATTTATTGTGAACCTTTTACTAAAGCAATGTAAATCACTTCTAGTCAGCATTTATTTAACCAGATTTATATCCAATTGAAGATGACATAAGGTTTTTATGGACCAGAGTTCACACTAAAATTGGTTACGGTACATTGACAGATATCATAGATATTAGTTAATGACATGATTCTGATTTTAATTCAATAGGCAGAATCTGGGACACAAATTCCAAGTGTCAAAGCCATTAAGATTTTGTATCCTCAAACAAAAGAGCCAAGGAGCAAAGTGTTTTCTCAATAAGTAAGTTACTTCCAGTTTTAATTTTCTGAGGACGATACAAAGAAAAAAAAACCTTGAAATAAAGGACATTGTTTTTCAAAAAATATTGATTGCCTACAAATATCTGAGTTACCATTTACAACAAATAAGTGAGTAGTAAATTAGAACAGAAAATAAATTACTTTTCATACTGAAATTTGTTTAATTAGATTATACATATTTAAGCTTAGATTAATTTGGCATAGGTTCATAATTGGGATTGATTTTAAGAGATGACCAACATATAATGGAAAAGTGGTCAAAACTTTGTAGACTCCTAAAACAATGGATGAGTGTTTAGCCAAAATTAACAATTATTTACCAAAGAAGCAAAGAGGAAAGGTCACAAGACAGAAATGACAATATTCAGTTTGATATATGTTCAAGAAAAGCACTACTAAAGCAGTAAGATCGAATGTGGCGAATAGGAACTCAGTTTTGATTTTAAATAAATGGGGAAATAATGACAAATAAGTGAAATTAAAAGCAGACAAAAAACCCTGAAATTTAAAATGAATTGTTAAATTTGTCTGAAAAAGCAAAAGAAGTGATAATTGCATGATGCAAGAATGACAAAACATCAACATAATCAAAAAATAATATTTTATCTTCATTTGCTCTCCAGTTTTTTCTTTAAAAAGTTTGAATAGGTCTTTAAACTAAGAAAAGGGGTGGAACATCATTCTTTACAGGAAAAAGAAAAATTACTTTTCAAATCAAAAACAAATATTATTTACATGTGATTGTTTATATTTAAATAAATTTACATGCAGACATTCATAATTCTTAGCACTATGATTTAATTTATATTTAATGGGACTCAAGTTGTATGCACATAGTAAATATGTAAATCTATAACTAAAGTATATAAAACTAAACAAAGAATATTTGAAATCATAACTGTAATCAAAATTTTAACAGCCTTATAAAAAAGTTATTTAAACAGATTTTGTAGGTTTCAATATTGTCAAGATATTTTATTTTTGCTGTTTATATTAGTTCTACCAACTGTGAACTTCTCTTTGGAAAAACAAAAATAGTTATTGTCTAAGGGTCAAGTGCTACATTATGCAATTAATTGACTGTATGATGTAACATCCAGATTCAAAATATAATCCCTCAAATTGAACAGTGATAAATTGTCCATTGTAAGGCCATCAGTTAGATTACATTAAAATCCAAGACAGAAGAAAATTTGACAATGGAAAGAAAACAAATTGAAAAATAAAGCTTACTAACAAAAATATTAAAATCATTGAATTGCATTAAACAAAATGAATTGAATTGCATTGAAAAAATTTAAAAATTAAAATGTTAAAAAATTAAAATTTAAAAATTACATTGAATTGCATAAAAAACAAAAATATCAAAATCATTTAATTGCATTAAAAAAACTTTTAAAATAAAGAAAGAAAAATCATTAAATATTAATTATTTTTATTTCTATTGTGAGAAATTGCCATTATATAATCTTCATACTCCCCTAGGAATCATTGTATTGATATCCTTGCAAAATCTGAGATACCTAAAGGACAAATAACAATAAATAATACTAATAGAAAATCTATGTCAATAATAATTGTTATAATAACAATAAAAGTAATAATTATTGTCTAAGTTCTGAGGTGAAGTATTGTCATTATTTGATAAATTATTCAGATGAGTTTCCTCTCCATTTTGGCCTACCTTCCCTAGGTGTATGTTGCATCCAGTTGACAAAAAGGAAAAGAAATTGAAGATTATCACAAGTGACATATATACTTGACAAAGGCCAGTTGACATAACTGTTCAAAATGTAGTGATTGAAAGACCAAAGGTGAGAGCATACTAGTCTGAATAATTCATCAAACAGGTCCTCGTTAGTCACTCAATAGAAACCATCATGTGACCAATGATCAATGAATAAATTACTTCTTTCGCTTTTTGTTGGGCTGCGATCACCATAAAGTCTGAATTTTCAACAAACAAGTGTGAACACTGCCAGACACAAATTAAGGAACCAATTTAGCACAAACTTACATTGTAAATTGAACTCCCCACTATTTTGTGGGGGAATTTTTTTTAAAAAAAAGAAAAGTTTTTTCTAGACATAATAAACGTTTAAGTTTTCAGCCCTCTAGCTCCATTGGTGCAGCCTGTATGTGTGATACATACATAGCAAGCCAGACCAGCTTAAAAACTGTAGAAACCTATGTTGACAGTTTTGATTGACAAGTTCTAACTATGAAAATGCAAAAAATAATGTTAATAATAATCCCAAAGTTGATGTCAGTAATAAATATTACCAATAATATTAATGATGATCATTAATATAAAAAGAAATCAATTTCAATAACATTTTGTGAAACCTTGATAATATCCACTTGAAAATAACACACACAAGGGTTTGGAGGAGAAAGGTTAAATAAACACAAAAGAAGTTGCAGAGGTTGACCATAAATGAAGCTAGAAGCTTGTCCTGAGATGATAAAAAGGTGTAATTAATGGATCAATGGCAGACTGACAAAAGAGGGCATTCAATGTGGATTTGACAAATAAAACCTGTTGAGTAATCCATACAAAAATTACCACCAGCCTTTCTGCAATCAGTATACAGAGAAACCTTGATTATCCAAACAAGATGGGCAGGGAGTATTTTGTTTGGATAATTGATTGTTCGGATAACTGATCTGATCATAAAAAAAGAAGCCATACTGAACACAATTACAGGACCTTGACGTTTGATGCTTGGATAACCAAGGTTTCTCTGTAATGATATTTCAAGACTTATATTATTAACTTTGAAGATATTATGATTTTATGGCATTTTCTTTTCCGCAATCATCTTTTTATTAAAATTAAAACATTTTATGTTATTTTCTGTGAAGGGCTATGATTCTATAAAAAAAACAACTTCTTTTAATGTTACGTTATATATAAATTATTTGCTTGTTATGCTTATTAAAATATATACAATTCATTGAAAAAGTATTGTTATATTTAAACCAATATGAAGAAATTCACTTGACAAATACTGTAGTTATTTATATAATATATATATATATGTATATATGTGTGTGTAGATTATAGATTAGATATACCCAAAGTGGCATACTGTTATTTGAGTACTCATTGGCTTATACATAAAAACCTATTACAATAATATATTTTCTTGTCAAATGTGAATCATTAGATCCTGTCTACTTTTCTGAGAGGGACATTTTGAGAGAATATGTCTAATTACTGAGGACTTGCGTATCTTACAAAAGTTGATCTCCATTATAAATTTATTACTTTCCCTAATAGGTTTTTGCATATTTTTCTGTTGATAAACAGGATTCCAATAATTGATTTTTTATGTCACA
Organism: Architeuthis dux; assembly: GCA_006491835.1. Taxonomy (NCBI): domain Eukaryota; kingdom Metazoa; phylum Mollusca; class Cephalopoda; order Oegopsida; family Architeuthidae; genus Architeuthis; species Architeuthis dux. Next base: position 1,732,902 of record VCCN01002572.1, read on the forward strand.
TATAGTTACTTCCATGTAAGTTAAAATTATCATATAGATCAGTTTGGGGATAATTTTATGAGATTTTACTACTGGGGTAATGCTTTTTCAAACACCTTGTACTAGTATAATCCTTATTATCATCATTTATTATGATAATAAAAGCTTTATTTTTTAGCTTAATCATTTTACATTATGCTAACAATTGAAAGCTTTAGTCACAATTAGGAATTAAAGATTGGTTGATACGCAAAATACGCACGTAAAATGGAGATAACTGTATTTTATTAGTGCACCATTTTTAACATCGAGTAGGCGAGTGTGTGAAGCATTAAATGTTTGTATTGAAATAGAGTTGTTTTTATTTATTTAATTTGTGCTCCGTTTTTAACATCGAGTATGTATGAAAATAGAGTTGTTTTTATATTTATTTTATTTGAGCTCCATTTTTACCATCGCCTACTCGATGTTAAAAACATAGCACAAATAAAATAAATAAAAACAACTATATTTCCATACAAACATTTGACGTTTTACACACTCGTCCACTCGATGTTAAAAACGGCGCACAAATAAAAACAATTAAATTTATTCAAAGCTATGACAATGTTTTCTTTCAAGGGGAGATAATCGTTCATTTTAAAAACAGGAGTTATCTCCATTTTACTCGGGTATTCTTGGAGTCTACCTAAAGACTTTACAATAATAAATTCTAATTTCTCATTTGCTGCATGACTTATCACTTGAAAAATAAATTGAATAAATTATAAAAAAGCGTTAAGGGCATAAGCCCATTCATTCATTACTTCTTCTTTGGTTTGAAGTGAATATAACTTCTGTCTCCCCCTGCCCTATTCATTTAAAAAGCTTGGCTTATCAGGTAAATCAAGAGTAGTATCTACATTCAACACCTGGTATACTTCTCATATATATATCATTGAACAAGTTTGCCATTGCTTTACTTTGGTGACAATTCATTTCCAGTATTAAGTTTTGACAGCTCAAACTCCTAACTGACATTTTAATAAAAGCCAAGAATTTACCAGGAGTACTTTTAATGCCTAATATTAGTCTAATAAGTTTAAACTGCACCTTGTAGAAAATATGTATTTTTTTTGTTGCTTTTGTCAATATTTTTAATGAGTTTACATTCTTCCAACCTGTCAATGTATTTAGGACTATTTTGCTTGCAACATTTATCTTACATTTTTATATCTTTCATAATACTTTGAAGATGAATAGGAGCCAAGAGATATGTAAAAAGAAATAATTATAGATTCCACAAATAAATGTATGTCAGATCTGGCAATGATCTTTGAAAATATCAAGCAATCACAGGTAGATAAAGATGAGATATACTGCAGAGGCAATAAGAAAAGCATTTTTTAATAAGTTGGTTTTTAAACCCACCGATGAAAAAAATAATACCACTGTGATATTTTGAAAATATTTCTTTATCAATTTTTTAAAAATTCAAGAAGAAAACAATGCATCAATAAAAACTGGAAATTATACAAAGTGAATTTCTTTGATTGTAATATCCATAATCACAATTAAATGTCTGGTGACAAATTTCATTAGTTTTATACAATTTTATGCCTGTATTAATCACAACTATATTCACAGGCATGGTCATGTGATTATAAGTGGCACATTTACTTTTGCAAAAATATTGCTTTGTTTATTACGACTTCTAAAGTTTATGGATAGGAAATAGCAGACAAAGAAAAAAGAAATAAATGTCATCAAAATTGTTCACTCATCAAAACAACAATTAAAACTTTCATGTCTGGATATAATAACAATTCAGACAAAATTTACCCATTTTCCACATTGGGTCTTTATTTTTATTCAACAGGGATTACTAAAAAAAAAAAAACTACCTTCCAGTTCCCTTAAAATGAACCAACTTATTTTTAAAAAGTAAAAAGAAAAAAAAAGAAAAGCCTAAGCAATAGCAAGGACCAATAACAAAGACACTGAATGGATATACAATTATCCTCATCAATATTTTCCATTGTCAACACACTAAGAAGTCAGACAAAATATTTTTTTATGGTATGATGGATTGGGCCAAGTCATTGATTGTTTGTCTGATTGTCTGTCTGCCAAGTGATTCTATGTGAGCATGAATCAAACAGCTAAGGAAAACAACTAATTTAAGAGTTTTCATCCTTGTTAGGTCTCAATTAAAACCTTAATTCTTTTCTTTTTACTTGTAATATTGATATGTGACTAAAGCTACAGTGCCTTATAAAATGTAGCAAGTGAACCTTTGGGGTTTTCTTGAACTATAAAATACAAAATGGTTCAATTAATACACTTGTAAAATATATGCTATATTTGTTTATGAAAGATTTATGGTATGTATTGTTTATTCCAAATTGTTTATCCCTAAACTCTTTGAGAATCATTGACAGAACACTGTTAGCAGCTGTTGGCCATACATTGTAATAATTTTATATATAGTTACAATTGGCACTCATCTCTCTATGTCCTTATCAATATTAATCTTTCTTACTTTTTAGGTTTAATCAGAACTCCATTATCGGTATATGTTTGAGGCCAATGTGCTTGTTTATTACAGAAGTACCTTTTTTGCCTTCTTCATCAAAATTATTATTTAACAGTGTTAGAGATACTTTCAGGATATTAAATGGGATTTAATAGTCGACACTTTGATGAATGGAATAAAAAACGGAGGGCAGCAATGCTTTAAGGATATGAACTTGGCAACACCCCAACAGACACATTGTTATAATATAAACACACAGACACACCAATATTTTACATGTAATTCTGACCAGAACTGATTTCCCAGCACACAACAATGGCTCACCAACAAAGAAGTTTGGAGAAAGATTGGTAAATAGAAACAAAATAGAAATTAGTACAACAACTTACTATCATCCAAATTGTCCCATTCTGGAAAAAGTACAAAGTAAGACACTTGACAATGAAATAACACTAAGTGGATTTGATATTTTTAAGAATTCTGACTTTTCAATAGATAACAAAATCAATTTTGCTCAAATTTTTATTAATAACTTATCAAGAATTAGTTCTGCTCTGGGGAAAGTACAATATACTTCTTAGCAAAATATTGCTAACATTTATTTGAAAGAGTTATGAAAAAGTAATAAATAAGTATCAATATAATCCTTGAAAAATAATTTTCCTCTGTGATCTGTCTATAAACATTTGACATTAATTCTAGCTATTAATATAAGATCATACATGCATATAAAAATAATTTACTACTTTCACAGTGTCATAGTGATGGGATATAATTTTTTTAAATCTCAAGAAAAAACTGAAATAAAAAGCAGATTCTCCAAAAGATTTTTATAGCAATGATATTGAATGGACATTATTGATATTAATATCATCATCATCAGCCATTATAAATCCATTGCTGGACAAAGGCCTTTCC
>VCCN01002572.1:1752595-1772165 GCA_006491835.1 Architeuthis dux
TTTGTTATCGTGGTTGGAGCTCATTTTTTTTACCTCATTTGTCGCAAAGCCAACCATAGACCCAAGCTCAGTGGCGCTTCGCTCAGAATAAAAATTTCAGGCAGTAAGAAAATTTTTATTAAACCTTTTAGAAACTGAAAATCATGCAGAAAAATAAATCTTTTAATCCCTGAAGTGAAAAATCAATGTTTTTTCTAATAATTATTTATGAAATAATAAAAGAAAATTCAGAAATTTCAGGACAAACCAATGTTTTAATATAAAATTAAAAATAAATACTTTGATTCGGTTTAATCAAAGATTTGTGGAGACCACAAAAACTTATTTGATTAGACATAATATTCAATTTAAAGTAAATTTTGCATTCAGTGCAATTTGCTTGTATTCTTTGCATTCTAATGAGAGTAAATCTATCCAATATTTGTTTAAATATTTGATTTGGATTTAAAAATAACTCAAGTTGTCATTAAATAACAGTACATTTAAATGAGTCAGATCCCAAAATATCAAGTGTATCAAAAGAAAAAAAGACTGACTAAAAAGCAAGCAAGGAGAATAAGAAAACTATGAGAAGATACCTTAAAAAGGTGGGGAAAGTACAATGGCAAATCACTTTGTGCATCTTCAATTTGAACTTTGGAATAATTTGAAAGGAAGGGCCATGTCTATAACTGTATTTTTATCTGATAGCTACATAAGTTAATTGAATTGTTTGATACATCAATTCAACACCTAAGTGTTGACTATCACATAAAAAGACCTTAGAGAAAACTTAAACTTAAAATCTGGTTGTCTGGGGGGGCATCTACCAAAACTTGATATGGATAGTTATGGATCTTGGATGAGTTGCAGTGAGGTGTAGTCTTCCAAATTGTACTCTTGTAAACCATTAGTCTTATAGTCCGACATATACATTACATTGCATCAAATGGCTTAACTACACTGGCCCTTTATAGATCTGCTCCCTCAGATGTAAAAATATAAATAAATAAAAACTAAAACCAATAAAATAAAAAATATAGAAAATGGCAGAAAAAAATTGTATAAGCAAAATAATGAAACGGTAAAATTAAGGAAAACCACACCAAACAAAAATAGATTATGATTGTTACTTTAAAAAGCAAACAGAAAAGAAAGAAAATAAGAAACTCAAGAAAATCATCAGCAGATCCTCAAGCAAAAAGTATTAAAATTATTCTAGAGAATATCAAGCAACTCAGTATTATTCTACTGTTATTTCTGGAAAATATAGTTGGCAAGATACAACAGACTTTCTCATTAGGTACAGACATTAGGAATTTTAAAAGAGAAGAATATTTACATTGGTAATTATACTATAGTAGTGGAATACATTCAGTAGGTCACAGGTGTATGTAATTTAAACTTATATATGAAGTTAGGGTTTTGATTGATTGATTGATTGTTTTGTTTAACGGCACATCAACCCTTGGTGGGTCATTTAGTGCCTATTTCAGTAGGGAGGAGGGAGGGGATCCCATGTCCCCGTGACTAGAAACTTGAGGTGAAGTTAGGGAATTATATCTATCTCTTATAAATATATCACACACACACTATATATATAACACACAATTATACATTTTGGTACCTAAGTATGTATTGTAGCTTTTGAATTTATATACTAAAGCAGTTAAAACTAAATTCTTCAAAAATTTCCAAGAGTACCATCAAAATCTATATGATTTATTCTTAGTGATGTTTATAGATATTTACTAAATTTAGCTTCATCCAGCACAAGGCCAAATCAAACAGGGGTGGAAGGGATAAGAGTAGGAAGATTGTGTGAACATATCTTCCAAATAGTGAAACCTGTCTGATTCATAAATCCTGGCTCTTACACTAACCACTAGCACTAGTAATATGCAACTATTTCACCCATAAAGAAGACTCAAATATACATGTGTGTGTGTGTGTGTATTGTATCACATGAAATCACATACATATACACAAAAGTATTTGTACAAATAGAAACTCCCAAACAAATGCCCTCACACACAAGTACATTTATTTAATTCATGCATGTAGACTCTTGTGCACATGTGTGTGCATATATATTTTATCAACAGGTATACAGTCAAATGTGAGATATGATCCTTTTGATAAATGCAAAATCATAAAATTTGAAAAGTTAAAACTGTTCCACTAACTTTAACCATAACTGAACAGAATTAAAATGGGGGAAGGATCTCATCTTGAAATGGGAGAAGATTAAAAAGATTCCACCTTAATTAATGCCAAGTGTTCTTGCCAACAAACAACAATGCAATTCTAAATTGGATTTCTAATCAATGCCTATAATTAGACAATTTATACATATATGCTCTTCTTTATTACCTGAGGCCATGCCAGAAAGCTGAGGTCGTTCTGTAGTGGTAGTTGTTGTAGTTACAACAGTTCCACTTGGAGTTATGGTACGGGAGACTTCCACATGCTTTCGAGGGGAGATTTGGTTATTTCCAAGATTTTTTGGTCCAAGCGATGAATCCATGTACTGGTCAGCTTCATGAGGTTCCATCAGAAGAAACTGTTAAAAGAATTAAAAGTATATAAGTAAGATCTATAAAATTCTGCAGTACATCTTTGAGAAAAATGTAGTAATTCATATATATTTTTAAAAATAATCATTATTTACAGTTTTAAGTAGTGGCTTTATCAGTTTATGTATTAATAATCTTAATAAAAAACATTTTTCAGGAACTTTACAAAATTAAATAAAATCCCATTGAAAAATATTCATCTTCTTTGTTGTTTTCTGCTGGACTCTTACTTTAATTCTTACATTTTCCAGTACAGAAAAATCAGCGTCAAATTATTCAAGGTTAAATATTAGGTGTAGCAAGTATATTCCAGCCTTTTTATCTTTATTTATTATTTTTATCAGATAAGCATTGCAAACCATTATTATTTTTTATCTTTTTCTTTCATCTTAATTTTTTTACTTGGCTGGTGCATTTAACCAGGCTTCCCTGTGGCAAAAGGGACATGAGTTCAAGTCTCACCAAGAGCGTATACTTTATTTTCTGATCTGCACTGTTTACTCATTGCCGCAGATTGACAACCTGAGCAAAGTTGTGATAAAAAGCAACTAAAAAAATTAAAATGAAAGAACATACTAGTCAAAACTTAATAATGATTATATTCCAGCATTGTTTAAATTTTGGCATTGGCTGTTATTTTTTGTCATTGAATAGTATAGACAGCCCCTGCCCCAATACCAATAGAATTGTTAATTAGTCCATAGTTAGTAAGATAACATGTAACAGTAGAGTCAGTGTACTTCAGGAAGCACAAGAATACTGTAAGTAGTTTGGCAATAGTGACTACCAAATTAAATGCTTATTTTATACCTCAACCGTTAGAGACCCAACTTGGTATTCCACACTACCAGCCGTTTGGAGTGGAATTATCTGTCTGCAGCTCATCGTTCTTCGTAGATCTTCAATATAGATAGTTGCTTCACCAAGAAATTCATCTGCAATTTTTAAAAAAATAGTTATATTAACTATATCCTTATTTTAAAAAAAATCTTTCATAATAAAATGAAATTTAAAAACAAATATTCAAAATGAGAAAATACTGAATTATTAAAAGAAATTCACTATAAACATTGTCTAAAGCCAAAATTATAGATGTTTCCAAGCTCTTTATCATTTTATATAACTTTTTCATTTTTGTTTAAGTTTTATATAATGTACAATTGTAAATATAAATCAAGTTTTCAAACTAAAATTAACCAAGTTCGGTATTTCTGAGATGAGGTGTTAGTATTACTGATACTATTGTTCGGACTGAAGAAGGCCGGAGGGTACATCGGCCGAAACGTTGTGGAAATGACAACCAAGATGAGGATCTCAGTCCGAACAATAGTATCAGTAAAATTAACCAGTCGATGATTTTTATTATATTTAATTGGCTATAAAGAAAGAAAAAACACTTCTTCTAAAAGTAGATTGGTCACATTCACCACTTTGTAATACAAATGGATACACTAACATGGAAATATTAAGAGATGTGTATGCACAACCACACACACTCATGCATATATATATATCCTTATATATATAAATTTGGTTGTCTGTTTGTGAGTTTGTATACGTGCCTTTACTGAGAGAGGGGAGGACTGATATACCGTTTTAGCTTCAGTGTGAAAAATCCAGCAGGGAGAGTGAAAATCAGCAACCAGAGAAATAGATAGTATATGGTGGGGCAGCCAGAGAAATAAATGGTATGTGGAGGGGATGGGTTGTCAATCGTTTCTTCTGCCTTTGAGGCCTTTTTTCCCTGAGGGAGTGAGCACAAACAGACAGACTGTTAGCAATACCTTTGCTTCTTCCCTGAAATTTGTCAGTTTTCAGAACTCAAATCTAACGACAGACAGTCAGGCGCCCAAGACACATCTATTAAACAATTAAAGCCAGGGTCCACTTGAAGTTTATTATAGATAAAAAGATGGAAATACACCTTCGAAGTATTTATTTATTATGGTACGAAAACAAAAGTTGACGCTCATATAAATTCTCAAAAATAGAATAAATAGGAGAAAAGGCAAATATATGAAGTAAAATAAAATTTTATTCTTAGATATATGTAAGAAATTAGGTTAAGAAATACAGTGTTTAAAAAATAGATAATAATTTACTTAAATACTATATGTGAATTTAATTGATTTATCAGCAGTAGTATTATTAAAATTCTTTAGTTTACATAAAAATTAATGTGTGCAAAAGCTTCCAGTGAGACTAATTTTCTAAAAAAATTGTTTTAGTTGAATATTCGAAAAAAAAATAGATAATAATTTTTGGAAGATTTGTTCCTCCTTTCAATCAATAAGACCTTTGTTTCCTCCAGAAATTTGGCAGTTTTCAGAAAAATCATTTTCTAAGCCTTTAGAATGCTAAACTGGACCATTACTTTCTGTCCATTATACGGAAGTACACCATCGAAGTATTACGTTACTTCTATTAGTTCCTTTCGGTTACTTTCTTATTTGTAAAAATAAAATATCAGACAATCCTTTGTTTTGTGAACACACAAATATTAACCACTGTCAAAATCAACTACAGATGCACAAAAGGGCAAAAACTATTCAGCTACAGCAGGGGATATTCAAAGCAATAACAATAGAATTTATTAACTTTTGTTTTTCTTTTATGAATTTTTCACACACTCGCTCACACAATGTTAAAAATGGCACACAAAAGCTGTGCATCATTTTTAACATTTGAACGAGTGTGTGGATCTATACAATTTACAATTGTTATGTAATACAATTAATCATTTGTATGGTTTCAGTTAAATCACTTTGTTTTTGCCCTTTTGTGCATTCTTAGTCGATTTCGACAATGGTTAAAACTTTTGTCTTCACAAAATGAAGGATTGCCAAATATCGTTTAGGATTGAAAGAAATTTTTTTAGAAATTTCATATTATCGGACTCTTAAATCCAAACTTCTGCTTTCAAACATTTCAATAACAGTTACACGAAAAGCTGCGTGGACTACGTTGACCTGTTTGAGGGTGTGTGCGGGCATGCACAGGAGTGTGCACAAATCTGCCTGATGGTGTATTTGATCACATAACCTGCCAGTTAGTACACTCAAATTGTTTTTGGTTCTGGTTGTGTTGTGTAAGAAGAAATATATCAAAGAAGATGTTTTATTTCTGTATTATCAAATGTGCCATTATTTCTTCCCTGAGCAACATTAGGATTCCCTAAATAAGAATAATATTAATAAAATTCACTATACTTTCTAGTTTAATCAAATATTGATTAGATATGATTTTCAAAATATTTTCATTGGGTTAATGCAATAACCTTCAGCATTTTTTAACACAATATTTTATTCATATAAATTCATAACATCATTATTCAGTCATCAAAATATTTTCCGTGGCTTTCTATACCGTTAGACCATGTTTCAGGTAAATTATTTATTTCATCATAAAAGAACAATTCTGGTTTGGATTTGAAGAATTCTTTGAAGATTCTTTCTATTTTTTTAACTGCTGACTAGATGAGGAGTATTGCATGGAATGAAACAATTGTCTGAAGGTGATAGGTCTGAAGAATATGTGTCACATGTAGAAGAACTTCCCATCCCAGCTCCATGATCATTTGCTGTGTCGCATTTGCAACATAACAGGCATTGTCCTGCAGCAAAATCACCAGTCAACTTCCTTATCCCCAAAAATGTCTCTTCTCTTACAATGTGTCATTCAAATGAGCCAGTTGCTCACTGTAGCATTGCGCAGTAACACCATTTCTTAATAAAGAATTTACTTTGAATCCCACTAAATAGTGTCTCTCTTTTTATATGAGACACACATAATATATTTATATTTACACCATTAAATCTTATTATAATTCACCAAAACTCTGCCTGTCCATCCGTCCATCTGTCTGTCTGTATGTACTCGCCTACCGTAAAAACTACTCAACATAACCCCATGAAATTTTCTGTGGGTACAGATGTGACCCCAGGTAATGTTTTTAGTAAATTAGTTTTTTAAAAATCACCCCACCAAAATATGTTTTTTACAATAAAAATTCCCCCTTGAAATGGACTCTTTCAACTATATTTGACTGCTTCTTTTTTCAGCCAGAGTCAAGGAGGAGGTAGTTACTTTGTATCGTTTTTACAGAGGGGGGGGGGGAGAGTAAGAAGGAGAACATTGGTTAGTTTAGAGAGGAGCTGAGAGAAAGAGAAAATCTTTCTCCAAGATAAAAAACATTTCATATTTTACAAAAACCACACAGCATAACAACATGAAACTTTCTGACTTGTGAGCCCTAGGTAGGTTTTAGCAAGTTAGTTTTTGTGAATCACCCCCCCCAAAATATGTTTTTAGGTGGGGAAGGGGGGTCGATTTACATTTCAAACTAAATTCTAAAATAGACACATATTTTGTTCATCCTGGGGTCAAGTTACCCGTATACACAAATTTTCAGTTTGTAGGGTGCAACTGTTTAGGAGTCTATAAAAAACATAGTTGAGAACCAAATATTCTTTGTCTTTATAGTATTAGATTTTTTTGCTGTCACAAATAATTAATAGTGAGTCGCCACGTATGAAAAACTGGCTATGTTTTGGCAGAGGGACCCATAGTGTTTTCAGCATTTTAAACCATTTGTGATATTTGCTATGGAAGATCATACATGTAAATTTCTACTTTGTTTTTTAAGAAAAGATATATTTACGTTGAAAGCGTACAAAAATATTAGAAACAGGAACAGTTAATAATAATAATTTTTTCTTTTAAGAAAAGATATGTTTTCTTTAAAAGTTTTTTTTAATAATTAAATGAATACATTAGAATGAAACAAATCTTATTACTTATATCTTTTGAATTTAAAAATGACATTAATGGTCACATGTTTATAAATGTGCATGTGTGGAATTTTTTAAAAACTTATTTAATTTTCATGAAATAAATACCCGGATTCTTCAAATCTTATAATATACGGATTCTTTTAATCTTATAATACACAGATTCTTCAAATATTTTAATTATTTAAATATTCAATTATTTTTTAATACACGAATTGATATGAATAAATATATATAAATAATTTCTATGCCATCTTCTGTAGCAAATTTTGGCAATGGTTTAAAATGCTGAAAACAGCATGAGTCCCTTTACCAAAAGATTGCCAAAAGACTATCACTTGTTAACAGTCACATTTGTTCTATGAAAGTTTACAATTGAAGTTGAAATAAACCTCACACGCCTGCTCACCCGATGTTAAAAACGGCGTACAAATAAAAAAAATAAGAGAATTAATGAAAGAAAAACAACATAAATTTAAATTATGTTGTTTTCGCTTTGAATAAATTAAATTGTTAAAATTTTTTTAGTTGTGTGCCGTTTTTAAAATCGAGTGTGTGAGGGTGTGAAACTTTACAATCGGGAAGGTCGGTTAGTCTATTAATTTCAAATTTAAAAAAATAAACAAACAGTAAACAGGTCTGGTTAGTCAGTCAATAGAAACCGTCACGTGACCAATGCCTTTTGGTAGCATGCTGTGTTGGGGGTGATCAATTAAAAATTGGAGAAGGGGGTGATCAATAAGTTACTTCTCTCACCTTCTGTTGGGTAGTAGTGGTCACTATAAAAGTCTGAATATTCAAAAAAAAAACATGAATGCTGCTGGACACAAATGAAGGGATCAATTTAGCATAAACTTACATTGTAAATTGAACCCCCACTAAAAATGTATTTAGGGGGGAATTTTCAAAAAACAAAACAAAACATTTTTTCTAGATATAATAAGGAGGGAATGTTTAAATTTTTGACCTTCTAGCTCCATTGGTGAGGCCTGTATGCATGATACATACATAGCCATCAATTCAGCCAGCTCAACTTAAAAACTGAAGAAACCTGTGTTGACAGTGTTGGTGACAGTTTTGGTTGACGGTTTCTAATATATCAAACTCTTTAGTGATAAGTTATGAGTAGCCGCATATGATGAGTGCCCAATGCACCATTTTTAAAAGTTGATATTTTCGTTATTTTTAGAGCTACAATGCTCAGTTTTTTTTATTCATTTTGAAACTTGAACACTTTATGAATCATAATGCAGAGTTTTCAAGCGTCAAATTTTTAAATATGGTACATTGTGCACTTATCATGCGCGGTCACTCATATATAAAAAATAATTTGCATTGTTCAAACAGAAAATGGGAATTTAAGCTGCTTATCTATAGGATTACCTCTTAAGGTGGATATTTCAGCTAGTCTATAGAATTTGACAATGAAAATAAAATTATATTTTCCATGCAATTTGTGTCAACCAACCTGCTGGAGATTTTCCCTTATCGTACAACTCAAAACGAAGTTCTCTGGACATATAAGAAACATCCCTGGAAAAAATGAAGAGAGCAGAATAGAATGTAATTGTAATCATGATGCATATTAGCAATAAATATTAAATAACAATCATGTTAGAAATTACATTAACTTGCTTGAAAGACGCCTTTGGTGGCTGTTAAGCTTGATTTTAAATCACTTCCTGTTTATACAATTTTTATTTAATTTTTGCTTCTTCCTCTTAGTTAAAAAAGTATATATAACATTAAAAAGAACAGTGATTAGAAATTAATAAATCTGGAGTTATCTCCTTTAGACAGAAATTTTTTTTTTTTCAATTTATACTTAATTGAAATTTATTACTCAAAAACTGGACTGGAAATTGCTTTATTTATCAAGTTTGAGCATTTTAAGGATATTGCACTAACAAAGATCTCGCTATGATGTACAGTTTTTGCTGTGTTATGGTAAACCCACAAACAGAAATCGGATCATTACAATATTAGTAATGACAATAACTGTAGCAGGAGAAATAGTAAAAAGTATCCACAAATTTTAGGTGATTAAAATTTTTAAATTTTAGGTGAGAATACATGCGTCCCCCATTATAACGCAGTTCATTATAGCGTGGTTCATGATATAAGGAGAGTGGATGGTGGATCCCAACATTTGTAACTATATTATCACCCACTCACCCAGAAAACCGCAAATAGAAAACAGAATTTCCCTTTGAACCCGTAAACCTGATATTTTGGGCTGAGCACTATTTTACTACACTATAAGCTCATTTGATGACAGAGGTGACAACTTCCACCACACTAAGAAATATATTTGACTTACACTGGTAAACCAACTGTGTAAAAATGAAATGAATTAGACAAAAACATTTCAGTAGAATGAAACTTTTTTTTATTAACATTTTCAATGCTTGTTTTTTGCAGTTATACTCTCTATTGTGCTACCCATTTCTTTTAGAATCTAAATCTAAAGTTTAGACCACTGATGAGATGGGAAACTGGGTCATATAGTTACATACAGTTTACATCAAGCAAGTATAGGAAGTAATAAAGTACTGCTAGAAAAACGGAGATCTTCGTATGTAGCAGTTGTGACCCAGGAAAAAACCCATTAAAGAATGCCTTTGTTTAGTTGTTCAAATCTCACTTAGTTTGTATATGCTAGATGATGTTCGCCGTCTTTCATTTATTATTAGCCCTTGAATTTTGCCCATACCCACCCCGCAGTTATCGCGGCTCAGTTATGACGCAGTTGGATTTCTTGGACCCCAACACCCACGTAATAATGGGGAACGCCTGTATAACATGGCGCCATGGTAGTTCTATTGAAAGTTTTGAACTCTTCAGATGCAAAAAAGATCTCGCAACTAGAAGATGGATTCAAAGTAGTATATTACAAGTCATCTTTGAAGATCTGTCAAGTAAAAAAATGAACTGTTAAAAAATATAAAAGAAAAAAGCTGATCATTGATCTTTTGTTTGTCCACCACCAAAACATCCAATTGGACCCATACAGGTCACAAGTTTAGACCTGCTAGCCAGCTCACCTAATGTTTGATATCTGCTTGATCATTGATAAAGATCATGTATTAGCTATACCAGTTACTTTGAAACAAAATTTAATTTTCAATCTCGAAAAAACAGTGAAATATTTAAGTAAAAGATGCTTCCATTGTAACTAAAACATTAGAAACAATAAAAAAAAAATTAGAATAGAATAATAAATAATATTCTCACATACTTTAAGGCTATGATAAATTGATTAAAAAGAAGAAGAAAAGTATAATTGTTAAATTATTATTATTATTTCACCACTTAAACAAGTGGTAATATGTTCATACCAAGCTTTTATAAATAATCTGTGGTTATCACCTATTAGTAAAATTAGTTCTTTTTTTATATCAGGAAGCAATGTTATATTTAGTAAGTATAGAATAGGCAGTCTTGGGAGGTTTAAAGCTTTAAGTGCTGTAAGTGAAAACTAGCATTCTATGTGTTTGAATCTGTTGAGGGATAGAGATATTTTCTTGCAAAGTTACAATATTTCAAAACCTGATTAATCAAGATGTGTCCTTTATGACCAACCACCCTCAATACATGCTAAATATCCTGTATCTTGGGTATCCTTTGCAACCCTTTAACAAACCAAAAAGCGGGGATTTATCTGTGTTATCTCTTAACTCACTGTACTAGAGAATTGCTTCAAAATACTAATTTAAGAAAAACATGATAACTAATATTTAAGTTCTGACCTGAGAAATTATTTCAATTCAAAGATGTATCATCATTTTTAAACATGACCAACTGAGTACATTGTAATAAGAAACAATAGTTATTGAATAGCAATGGGCTTGTAAGGTTGCCCTCCAGACAAGTCAGTAAATATAGCCCAATTCATCTTTTCTTGAATCAAACAAAAGGGCTAGTTTAATCTACATTTGCATTAATTAAGACATATTAGTTATGCATGAAAAAACCCAAAATAAAAACATGTCTTATGTAACAACTATCATTGCTAAAATGGCATTTCATATCTTATTTTGAACATAAAAAGTATAAATTAGTTTGACTCACTGATTAAAACAATGAACTAGAATTCTATAGGTTTGTATACTCACACTAAAAAGTGCTCATCCCAAAATGGATTCACAGTGTTTTTAATAACACTAGTTTCATACTTCTGGGGTGGACTGTCCATCACAATAACACAAAATGGATCACTTGAACCTAGAAAAAGAAAAAAAGAAAACCTCAAAGATTTCTTTCTTTAAAACTATCATGTAATTTAGATAATCCAACACAAAGATAAATGCATTAGTATTAAATACAAATGTTCACATTTGAGTATAAACTTCTAAGAATTATCAACTCACCTTCTTCCCTTCCTCCAAGGTTGGAACCTTTAATAATTTTTATGAGCAACCGTTTATCTCCGATTGCCCTTGGTGGCTTTGGGGGTGCTGGTAAAGCTGGCATCTCTCTGAATGGAAGTGCATTCCGGATATGGGACATCTCTTTGTATGAAAGGGCATTCTGGGTCTGGGACATGCGCTAGAATATGGTAAGTAGATAGATGAGAAAATGCCTTCATATAAAAAGCAGAATGGAAAATATGTAAGTAATCAGTGAGAGTAAGTTTTTAAAAGAGATATCTTGGTCACATAGAATCTAATAAGAAATCTAATAAAAGAACATTTGGTGAGATAATGTAATGTCACTTTTTTATGTCACTTTTTTATGTAGCGCCTTGTTGATTTGTGTCCATAATAATTTATCAATGCTAGATTAACTTTATTTTATTGTGATTGTTTCTATAAAAGTTAATCAACAGCCTTAATTTGATAATCAGAATGGTTCTTGAGAATAAAGGGTTGATTTTTAGAAGTTTAATAAAAAATGTCTAAAAGATGTATGAGCGGGGGAGGTGGAAGAAAGGTCAATAGATAAACCATAGTATGGTCATAACTTCCTTGTCTGGGGTTCTGAGAAAGCTTTTTCATTATTACTTGTATTTATTTTTAATAGTATCTTCATTTTTTTTCCTCTTACAACACTATTTTCTTCAGCCTTCAAATTAAATTGTAGGAGTTCAAAACAGAAAAGTAGCTTCCGAAAAGAGTTGAACTTGCATCCTATACCCAAGGAGACTGTTATAGGACATAGCAACACATGTACCTTCTTGGTCATTAAAACCACTGACAGCTCGAGAGAGAAATCTCTAACCTCACTATAAAAAGGTAAAGATACCAATCAAATTAGTTATAATAATAATACACACGATTTTAAAGCTCTGAACCCATCGTACTTTAAAACAACTGAAAATGCATTTTACCTTCTGAATTCTACATTACATGAACTTTGCAAAAGGGAAATGACTCAGATTATACAACAAATGTAACTTTGGTTGCTTCCCTTACAGTCGGTCAAAAAAATGGAGAACTAGTATCCTGTGATGTTTTCCTGGATACTATGGTTTAATTCCTTGGCGCACAAAGACACGGTAACCTTTCCTCCTGTTGGTCAGTTCTCAAAGTGCATTAAAGGTACTTTTTAATGTATCTTCTCACTAGTTTATTTTAGTAAGTGGATATATATCAAAATAAAAAAAAATACTTGCATTAGACAGATCTACAATACTTCATTTTATTTTCCAATTTTTCTCTAGGTGCTTCTGTTATTGATCTTTATCAACAAGGTAGTTGAGATAAAACATATACATCTATCAGTCCACTCCTCTATTATATTAATACCAGCAATGTCAGAATGTGTGTTACACATTGGAATATCATGACAGCTATTTGCTGTTGCTGACTAGTGGTTATTATCCCCAAGCTAAAAAGCTTACTTCGATTCCCTCTCTCTCTAAGGTAAGTAGATGGATTCCAGGATGTGGAGCTGTAATTTTGCCACCAATAATTTTTCTGTAGACATCTGCTGATTCTCCCTATTACTCTGTAAATCTTCAGCTTTGTTAAGCTTAAGAGCCACAAACTGGTAAACACCAGCAAGTAAATGAATAGTTGCAAGATAGATAGCCATTTTTCTCATCAAGAGGCTTAAACTAAAGTCAACATTTAAAAAAAACTATAAGGATAGTAATTTAATTGAGAACAGCTACATTTTAATTCAAAATTAATAGAAAAAATTAAAGGCAAACATTTCAATGTTTGGTTATATATTATATATAATTAAATTGAAAGAAGGGTGACAGTAAGTGAGATTAATATGAATTTTATATTCAACAAGATTTGTGTGTTAATGAAACAAAGATATTGTCCCAGTATGAATGTTAATATTTTTTTCACATCAAACAAAGTTAGAAATGTTAATAATGCATATATTCTTATTTAGACCTTACCATTTAGTTTTTCATCAGAATAAGTATTTAATTTAATTATTTTTTCTTAAATTTACAAAATTTATTTTAAAACAATTCAACAATTGTATCTTAGGATTAATCTAGTCCAAGTTTATATGATTACAAATTTTTCAAAATGGTTCTCCATCTCAAATTTCAATTCATAATAAGGATCTCAAACATGTTTTTTACATGCTTTGCTGGTCAATATCTCCAGAAATCCCAATGCTTGATGGTTCTTCAATCTTTTTAAAGCAGTTATACAAGTTTAAACTTTCATTTGCTTTTATATTAAGTGAAGATATACAATTATTACTGTAGTTCAATTATTAGGATCAGCAGACAAATGCTTGATTGGTCATTTTTGATAATTAAACAAAATATTATCACAAAAAGAAACGTGAGTGAACCACAATAAATACAAACATGTTAAATCAAAGAAAACAAATGAACATTTTTTAAAAATCATATTCTGGAAAATAAAATCATTAAAACAGATAAGAGATATTTTGCATAATTTCCATTTGTCCATAAAAATAAAAAAAGATGTAAATATTGTATATTTGTATCATTTATGTTTTCAACACATTTATCAATCGATCATCTGACAGTGAATAGTTAAATGGAAGTCTACATTTTAGTACTTGGTATAATTTTTTTGCTGCTCACATTTACTTAATAAAATCTAATGTCTGTAGTTTTCAGAGTAATAACTCCAAAATAGTAAATGCTATAAAAATGAAACTATTAAAAAGGACAAATTAATTTATCTAATGATTACATTTTTTCAAAGCTTTGGAAAGCAGATCAGTTAGGATCAATAATTCTGCAACAAAAATCAAAATGCAGCATTTTGCCATATATTCTACAAATGTAGTTCTTTTGTAACCATTCTGGTTTTCACAAAGAATCTTTAAAGAAGATTCCTCTAAACTGTTGAAATTATTCAACATTCTATCATTGAAATAAAACTAAGAGCCAAGTCAATATGTATTAGGAAGATAATTCAAGTAATATCATCTGATTACCTTTAAAATAATATCTGCTCTTGCAAAAATGTTTGAGCCCAAGCTATCACATTAAGAACATAATTCTATCGATCATTATTTCCATCTTCATTTAATGTACTTTATTTCCAATAAAGCTGTCAGATTACTCATAATGTTTAGAGATATAGAAACTAAAACTGCATTTTAATATCTAAAGATATTCAGTGTTCATAAAACTATCTTTTGAATGACATAAATAGATTTTATTTTTACCAGTATCTAAGCTTCACCTTCTAAACCCACAAATCCTGTGAATTCATTAGTTGGACAGTCTTATGTATGAGTCAAATGACCATCTCATCATTTTATGGCATTATTGAACAAAATATTGACAAAATTGAACTTCTTGATTAGAAAAAGGATAATAAAATTAATTTTGAAATATTTTAAACTTCATTTAGAACAGAAGAAACATATTTATTTGAATTTAGATATTATTTACATAAGATTATATTTTCAGGAAGTTTGCAAAATTTCTCTGTTGTTTGGGGAAATATACCAACAAACAAACAAACCAAAACTACCTGACAATATGGTAAAACAATGCTTTTTGTATCCTGTTGTCTGTAAAACAAAAACAATCTTATGGTCAACACAACTGGCACATCACTGGTACAGGTTCAGGATGGGGAAGGGTATATATACCATCAAAATACAATGTTAATAAAATGTATGGTGATAATGGTATTGATAATGTTGCTGATGAATGTTTTTAAATTTCCTCTTTTAAACTGGAAAAAACTTTCATTCACAGTTGGTTGTTCAAACCATGTCTGTTTTAGGAATGGGCAGCACTGAGAGGGTTCATTATGGTCTGTATTTGAGCTGCAAACATGAACAAAACATGCATATATTTTGTAATCTTTTTTATGTCAAGCAATGTTCAATGTAATTTGGCATATCACACACAGCAAAGATTTGATTCTGTTTTGCATTTAACTACTTACAGGGGCTGCAGGTCCTGTTGGCTATAAAGACAAACAAATGAATATGTGTATGTAGGTAATAAATGCACATATGTTGGGAAGGAACTGGAACTAATCATTACTAAGTATTTGATGGTCACACATGGTTTCGTGCAAAATATGATGAGATAGAATGTAAAATATAAAGTATTGGACTATTCAGATAAAAACCGAGGAGTGAAAGAGAAAATGTCAATGATTTTTGAAGAATTATTTGTAATAAACAGAAATGATTGTCCTTTAAAAATTGACTGAGTGTCTATTGATTTCTACTGAGGGTAAATGTGCAATAAGAGCTCTTAAGGATTGCATCAATAGAAGCAGCATCTGTCAATCCAAGGCTTTTTTTATATCATCATTACTTTACTTCAATCTCAATGCAAGCTAATGCAAAAAATATAATTATTTATATACATTTTAAGCCATAATTATTGTCAACCATAGGGGTTACAATTAAAGTGAGAAATCAAGTCAATAGCTGATTCACCTCATCCTATTTGGATAGGCAAAGTTTGAAAATGTTCCTTTCCAAATAAAGAGCATGAGTTATGTACATTTTATTTGTTTGTTCCAACTTTTTGCTTTTAAATCACTGGAAAAACTGGAAAGATTTTAATAGTAAAATGAATAATTTACCATTACTGAATGAAGACATGATACAATTCAAATAATTGTCAAATTCATTACATATAATTTCACAACATTCTCTTTGATAAACTTTGCCCCTCATATTTGTTTAAATGAAATTCATATGTCTGAATGTGTATAATACCAAGTGGCTGATTATTGTTCATTTTTAAGTTCTGTGGATACTTCACACACATATCTCTCTTACCATTGGATCTGTTTATATTAGACTGAAAATATTTTTCTTTGCATACTAGCAGTTCAGGCAATGTTGATTTTTAAGTTGATCAAAGCTGAATTCTGAATGTCGTTGGGATTTAACTAAATGCCAAAAATTATATTTGCATTACACTTGTACAGTTGTTATTAATCTAAACTGCAGGTAATCATCCAATGTATTGAAGGAATTGTTACTGTTATAATAAGAACAGCCTATTATTGATATTGGTATTACAATTCTTTTATTATTATTGTTATTACTAGTAGGAGTATTATAATTAGTAGTCATAATTGTAGCAGTAATTATATTCATATTTTTGTTTTATTGCTGCTATTATATTTCCACTCCATTACTATTCCTGTAGTGTTAGCATTTGTATTATCACTTCAGATATTAACATTATTAATATGATATTGTATAAAATAAAAGCACTGATATATTATTGAATGAATATAACTTGAAAAATGTAAAATTAGTGGATAAATATTGAGAAAAACAAATCAATAATTTTGATCTTAATTCATGGAAAAAACAAAATAAGCAGGAATTTACAATCCTTTTAAGATTTTTATAAGATATACAGGCAATTTTCAAATGGTAAAAAGATATTTTAATGAAAATAACCACTGAAAATAAGATCAAAATTTATAAGAAAGGCTTTTAAAATGTTTGATTCCTTAAAATATTGCAGAAGAAATCAGAAACAAGTCACAAGAAGTTCATTTTACAATGAAGAATAAGCAATTTTTGAATAAAATTTTGTCTATTAATTTAAAGTAAAAACAGAATACTATCAGTTAAAAACAATATAAAATATTAGATTATAAAAATGTTTGTGAGTAGAAAGTTACATTTACACGCACAGTGAATAGTGCCACGATGGAAAGAACAATATATTTCAATTTGTTTTCGGAGCAATTCAAGTTGAGAGATAAGAGAAGTTAGTTGCTATTACTTTGTGTAAGTGTGTATTTTCATTACTGTTAGTGAAGGATTTCATCACTGTTTGAGAAACAGTAAAAGAGCAAGTGGCTTGGTTTGATGCAAATATATTTGGTAAATGGTTCTGGGTGGGAAATGGGCTGGGAAAGGGTAAGATTTCACTGGGTAGCCAAAAGATAAGGCCCATTGGTAAACGGAAATAGTAAAAGAGTTGGTCATTGAAGGATAATGATTGGACAGGAAAAGAGAAATATAGTTTTAAATGTGGTTTTAAAGGAAAACAAACAGTAGATGACAGAAAAGAATCAGAGAAAGCTAATTCCAGTCAATGAAAAACTCTTTCGATTCAGTAAATGTTTGGACTCCCATATTTTATGTTCTTCAAGTATAAAGTATTTATTTAAGATTTAAAACAGAATCCATACTCACCTACAGTGCACAATTGATCTTCTTCAGCTGAAAGTTTCAATTCAATTTTTGTATCCCAACCAATTTCTCAAATCAAACTGTTGTCTTTTAAAGACTGTCCCCAATCCCCTCCCCAATTATAATACATACAATTATATAGCATATGTATCAAAGATAAGATTATTAAATGAATGACTAACTGCTAAACCTTAATTTGTTTGCACACACACAAAAAACTTGCAGAAGTCTAAACTGTAAATTATTCTTGGTTGACTTCAACACTTGGTATTGAATTCATAATTATTATTTCCCGTCATTTTTTAAATATTTTCTAGATATTGTATACTTTTGAGAAAAAATATTAATGCTCAATGTCAGATTCCTCAATTACTCATTTTTTTTAATAAAATTTAACTTTTTTTTAACGATGTCCATCTGGAATTTAACCACCAATTTCTCAGTGAAACCGCTCACGCTCATTATAAACTTTATTTTATCCACCAACTTCTGAACATATATTTGGATCAAGTAGGGTAAAATAGGTCAACGTCTTTTGGTAAATGATCAGGTGCAAAATACTGAGATGAAATGTTTGCTTTCCGGTGCCAATCCTCCATAAGACTTTTGAACTAAAAGAAGTTTTTGAGGCGTGGATTAAAAATATTTGTCAATGCTGATTCTATGGCATCATATCATTTTGGCAGATCACACAGGTTTATGCAGTGAACTCATCCCAAATGTGATTGTAGTTTATTTTATATATACTTTTTTTATATGAAGTGCAAGTCTACTAAATAAACTGAGCACTAAAGGTTTGTTTTAAACCCAAGTTGGCCTCAAAGATTTGAAAGTGGGGTTTTCAGTTTAGAAAACCAAGAGGGGCCAAAACCATCAATGACAACATTTTGAAGGCCATGATGGAAAATCATCTAAAAAGCACAATCAGGGACATGGAGCAAAAAATTGGAACCATTTCAAATCATTTACAAGTAATTGGCAAGGATAAAAATAAGGCCCCCATTTGAATTATATGACGAATGAAAACATCCCAGCACCTGCATTAAACATATTCAATGGTATGAAATTGATCTGCTTTTGGATTGGATTATCATTTGTGATTACAAACAGATTTTGTATAATAATTAAAGAAGATCTGCACAAGGGCTGGATGTGATTAAGAAATTAAATCATAAAAAAGGAAATCATGCTGGAAGGTTATGGTGAGTGTTTGGTGGAACAAGAGTGCTGTGATAGTTTCCTCCAAAGTAGCAAAACAATTGATACAAAGAAATATGTAGACGAGCTTGAAATAGTACGTTCAAAACTCAAACGGCACCAAGTTTTGGCCTAGTGCAGCAAAAATAATGTTATAAAATTGATTAGGTTGAGGATGGAAATTATATTGCACCCTGATAATTTGTAGGATAGAGGTCAGGTTATTTTTCCTTCCTCTTACATAAATTATCATTTGTTCCTTAGTATCTGGACCATTTCCTTAGAAACAAGAACTTCTCCAATCACAATCAAATTGAAGAAGCTTTTAATGAATTTACTTGTTCTTTAGATGAAGAATTCTCAAAGAATAAAAATGATAACTTGCTGCCAAGATGGAATAAATACATTATGAGAGTGAGAGACACACACACACACACATATATA
>VCCN01002572.1:1786471-1809241 GCA_006491835.1 Architeuthis dux
AAAGAGATTGCCCTTACAAAATTTGATGATGATTTATTGTAAAGTTTTTATAACCAGATGACTTTCCTCATGACAGGAACTGTGTCCAATTCATTTAATCTAATTAAGACAATGATTTGTTCCACAAATCTCCAGATTTCATCAATGGTTATATATATATGAGAGAGAGAGCATATGTTTTATTAGAAATACTCAGTGCATAGCTAAATCTTATTTGCTCAGCGGTCAAGGATATTAAAGGTTCCTTGCTAACACACCAAAAAGAAATTTACTCAGAAAGGTTTTCAGATGATTACTAACTAACTTTTTTCCATTTCGGACAATATGTAAAATTCAACTCTACATCAAGATTATGAATTGATTTTGAGAGACCTGTGAGTGAGTACTATATCATCACTGAAAAAAGAAGGCATCTGCTCATGATAATAGCAATAATAGCTTAAGATGGAAGTTTTAATTTACCTTGAGTAAAAAAAAAAATAATATACAAACTTTTGCAAATGCTCTCATAAGAATAAAGAAATCAGAATTTAAATTAAGGCTTTTTTGATACAAAAAATGATACTTAATAAATACTAATCTAAAATGATATCTAATATGATAAAGAAATGGTCTACAGAAACTGTATGTGTTCAGCCTAGCCAATCAGGTCATTTTGCTACAAAAGGCATCACCAATTATGCTTCTTCATAATCAACATGCTATTCTTTGTCTATGTGTACTTCATATTTATTATATTCATAGTAAACAAATTAGAAGCATCTCGAGGGTGAACATCAGACCCATCACCGGCTTAATCCAACATATATCGACATAAAAATGACAGATTAAATGTTGTCTGGAAGTTTGTTTTTTTTTAATCTAAGTTCTGTAAAGAATTTTGCTTTGCACATTTTTAAAAAAAAAATTATGTAGCAATTCTTTTTATGAACTTCAGAATTAAAACTTGGATTTTTTCAAAATTTCAGAAATAAGTTACTTTTGCTTTAGTTTTCACAAAAATTCAGCACAACAGGATTCTGGAAATTAATCTAGTATGAAAGCAACTAATTCAGTATAAAATAATGCATTTACTGATTTCACTTGGATTTATGAACATTTTTGTGATATCTGATTCCTTTTATTGACATTTACATGGAATGAAATTATTTAAATGCAAATCTATTTGTATTTAAACTATAAATACCATAATTGATCTTATGTTTAAGAATTAATACTGCATACCATAGAATCAATATTTATAAATTATTTTTTTTAATTGAGCATGGATACATAGAAAGAATAAAAAGAACTGAATATTGTGTTCATTGTCATGTGAAAAGTGAAAATCTTATAAGCCATTGATTCAGAATTTGATCTGCACTGGGTACTGCCAAAGAAAGAAATCGTTTTTTTTAATTTTCCTCAGTTCTACAATAATATGGTAGAATGTTGGGGAAATTCCATTGGAAACTAATTGTATTGGTGTTCTGTAAATATGATCCTGTATTAAAAAGATTTGGCTATCTTACTAAGTATTAGTGTTCTTTCAGTTTCTCCTTTATTTGGTTGAACATACTTGTTATTTTATAAAAATGGCCGATAACTGGAGTATCCTTAACTATTTGACTGTGGTATTATTGGCAAATTTAACAGATTATTGAGTCTAAATGATTCATGTAGAAATACATGTCAATTAAAAGAGCAAAAGATGTGCTTTAATCTTAATTTTATAGTTTTAGTGCATATGTAAATTAAACAAGACAAAATAATTCCCATCTTCAAACAAATATAGTTGTGTCCCTAAAGTAAGTGACACTTTTGTAAATATGTATACATAAAAGAATAGCAGTAGAACAAATAGTTTATTGAAAACACAATCCAGATGACAACATTCCCTATTCAAGCTTAATTTTTTTTTGTGTGCACTTTAATATGTAGAAACATTTAGGTCAGCTCAGATGACATACAAAATCTTTGTTGCAGAAGATTGAAGGTTTTTGCATTTTACATAGCTAGAGTTATTTTTGTTAACTTTGCACAATAACTCTTGTTGCACTATTCTCATGTTACTCTTGTCATTACAAATCATCAAATTCTTTTGCTTGAATTTTCCTACACTTTTTTTTAATAAAGAAATGATTTCAGACTTAGAATAATACAAATTACAGCATTCTCATACTAATAGGTATCTAAATAATTTTCTTTTCAGTTTTGCTGAAGTACTGATTAGCTGTGTGCATCATGTATTATTAGAAACTGTCAACCAAAACTGTCAACATAGGTTTCTTCAGTTTTTTAAGCTGGTCTGGCTGGCTGGATAGCTTAAATATATGTATATATGCATTGTGCATATAGGCTTCACCAATGGAGCTGTAAATTTTAACATTTACTCCTTATTATGTCTAGAAAAAGCCTTTTTTGTTTTTAGAAAATTACCCCATAAAATAGGTTTTTAGAAGGGGGTTCAATTTACAATGTAAGTTCATGATAAATTGGTCCCTTAATTTGTGCCCGGCTGCATTCAAGCTTTTTTTTTTTTAATTCAGACTTTTTCTGGTCCAACAAAAGGTGAGAGAATTAACTTATTCATTGATCACCCATTTTCCAATTTGCCAAAAGAAGTTGGTCACGTGACAGTTTCTATTGAGTGACTAACCAGAGCTGTTTGTTTAAAATTCTATGCAATAATTCTGTTCTTATTTTTATAATTAGTTTATATAAATAGGAGTAAATAGCTTTTTCCCCTGAATGGTAAGAGAGTAAGATTGAAATGGAAATTTAGTAGCAATCAAATGGAAATAGGTCAACAGAGAAATGAGTAATGCCACTTTTACAGATGATGGGGAATGTACATACTTTGGTATTCCTGGAATGAAATGTTAATGGAAAAGATTTTGAATGTCAGTGAAGCTGTAGAATCCTGCTGTATCTTGGATTCAATAGTGTTGTCAGATGGCACTATATAAACAGCTTCTTCCCTTGATGAATTGTAGAGTAAATTCTCAATGATATATTCAATAATGGTAATGTTGATGACAAAACCAATAAGCATTGCATAAGGTCTGGATATGAATTTGGGCCTAAGATGAGAAGAGGATTAGCTCAGTGACTAAAACACTGGACTTGAGGTTCATTGATTTTATATGCAGTGAAGCTAATTAATCTTTATCAGTAATTTAACAGACAGAACCAATGCAGACTATATATTTACAAATTTCTTGAAAAGTGAATTTATTTGGGAGAAAATGGCATAATAAAGTGGAAAACTTATGGATGAGGGTATTGGATGGGAGATTATGAAATTAATGGTTCAAATCTTGGTAACACACAAGTAAAGCCTTTTAATCTTTACTGGTAACTCATCACATGTAATCAACAGTTATTATAAGTTTTTAAAATTAAATTTGAAATTAATTTGAAAAGACTACTAGATGGTTGTTTATTAATGCTGGTAAAAAGGTATATGTTTCAATATTTAAGAGATGTGCAAATAAGGATTGTTATATTCTTTTAGTAATCTTCTATGAACAACCCATATCACAGAAACAATGAAAACTATTTTACCTCTCTATGCAATATTCCAATAAAAATTCAATATCATTATAAAATTACTCTAGTCTTAAATTTTTTATATTGATATTAGTGTGAAGCAGGCAGATCAGAAAGTTAAATACAAAAACCTTTTAAAAATACAAAAGTAGATTGCATCTATTAAGAAGCTTTGCCCAAATATCTAAAGTGAGATCATGAAAAATGTGTCCATTGCCAAATCTTAAAAAGCTGGTATTATAATGGGAATGCAGCCATAGATATCTGGGATAAGACATGACAAAAAGAACATTAATTTCAACATTAGGAAATAAAATTATTTTTAAAAGAGGAACAATTTCATTATGCATTTGTTATTTTGCAGTTTTTACTTTTTATAACAAAATTTGATGCTTTAGATTACATGCTTTCATTTGCTTATGTCAGCAAGAAGCATAACTAACTGCATATAAGAGTAGTGGATCAGAACCAGATTGCTTTTGGTCCCTATTTAAAAACAAAATAAAACAATAAAAATACACCCAAAATAGTTTTTTTTTAGGTCATCATAGAATTCTCATCAAAACCATTTCTCCAACCACAGTGCTTGTCGCACATAACAGAATTCTTCCTAGCAATACTTTTCCAAAATAATCAGCTAATAGTGTTTTTTGATATACCTTAGTGACACAAAGCCTGGAATAAATTTTGGAATCCTTAACTTTCAATTATCTTTAAGATTTAGTGAGAAAAGCACATAGATAAGCCAGTATTAAGATATCCAGCAATCCCAACTCCACACATACCATTTTCAATATAAGTTGACACCAAGTCCATTATTGGTCAGTATCTCAGGTATGAGGTTTTTTCTGTCCATACGACACAATACACACTTTTTTTCGACCAATGTATGCACATACACACATACAAACACATAAGTTCAATCAGCCCACTCTTTGCACGCATACAAGCACATACTATTTGGCCATTTTCAACTATTTCAACATACAAACTCAACCAAACGAATACTCAATACTGATTGTTAAACAAAATTTATCAACTTCTTCAACAACAAACATTTCAGAACTTCTTACATCTAAGAAATCTTATTCTCCTGCTGAATAACAAATCAATTGTAAGAACACTCTTCCTTCTTCACTCATGTGAACTTAATACTGATTTATCACTTTCCTTCTTCACCACTCATGAGAACTTTATCAATGTTTCTACAGCTAATTTTATTGATCTAATTTTATGCACTTTCTAATAAATATCTTGTTAAGTTAAATTGCATCTGCAACCTTCACAAGCCTCACTTGCATACAATGGACCAAAAGTAACAGTCCAGTTTACCATACGGTTACATTGTAAATAGAACCCCCCTTGTAAAACCTCAAAAAACATTTTTTCTAAAAGCTAACAACTTCTAAGAAGATTATTAGGGTCTAACGGATTAAAAGCCCCCAAAATTACTAGCAAACTTTCACAACCGAGTAATTTAACTTAGAATCAAATTTTAACGTGGTATGGTTTAAGTTTTAGGTAATACCAACAGAGTCAGATAGTAATAAGCCTAAAGAATTTCACCACCACGTAACATAAAAGGAAATTCCATTATTTTAGCGAATTGTGTTATTTTGGCATCCATTTTAAGAGGCCAGAACAGTTTATTTTGTATAATGTTGGTTTAAAATTGGCTGCAGTGAGCTTTAAACCATAAACTCATAAAATATAAAACTTAAGTATGATAACTCATTTGAATCAGACAATGCATTGCAAAAAATAAAAAAATAAACAATTATATATTCTTATATGGATAAAATTATTTCTAACTTTGTCTCAATTTATGACTTGAAATCTTAGTCAAAACTTCTGAGCTTTTATTAAAGATGTACAAATTCTATATTTAATGAGTATGATTTCTTGGTATTATTTTACTGAAATGCTGATAAAAATATTTCTAATTTTATTTCTATTCCTGATTCATGCTGCTTGTTATAGATCAATTTAATTATATTTTTTCATGTAAAATTCAGTTAATCAAAAAATTAACAAGCAGGAATTTAGTAGTTAATCATGTGTAATTCTTTCTGTCTTAACTACCGATAACAAAACCAATATGAATTGTCAAAAGAAATTTGATACCGACACTAGTGAGTCTGAATAGACATTATATGCCAAAAATAAACATAACACACACACACACACACATCAATGTACTATAAGGTACATCATTACACAATTATAGACCTTAACTGACAAAATAAAAATCCCCAAGAAGGCCAAAAAGTTACATGAATGAGTATACAATGAAAATAATTTAGCTTAAATCAAACAATAAAACTCACAGTTAGGGTCACAGAAGTCAATAGGATAATAGACAAGGAACTGTAGTTTCTCTGTACAAATCCATATGCTTTTCTCTTGAGAGTGACAATGGGTGCTAAACAATGTCAATCTCTCTCCACCCTTAACACAGCCCTTACCATATGGTCTGATTGTTAGGAGGCTTTTGTGGCTGTTGCTTCTGGCATTAATTCAAGCATTCTACACCTAATATATGATTAAAGAGAGATATGAGCCAACAATCACTACAAGTGAAGGTAACAATCAGTTGTGTGCAATAAGTGTTAAAATGACAGGGAAATACTGTAGCTCATTTAAGTTTCTTATTATACCTATTTTAATAGGTCATACTTGTAAAATCCATGTTATTCAGCATTTAAAGAAAGAATTTACAGGCAAATTGTTGAAATATGCTTCAGAACTTTATTTGATCCAACTCAAACACAAAACAAAACTGGAATCAGCTGTTCTGATTGGTTGATTGTAATATTTATATTTCAATGAAATAAGCTCTCAATGACTATATTTGATGTAGCAATTCTTCTTTGTCATTTCAACAACTTATTTTGATTTTCTTTTTTGAGGGATAAGCTATACTATCTGGCTTGATTTTTAACAAAAAATTCAGGATATTTAAAAGTACCACAAACAAAACTTAGTAAAGGTTTTCCTTTTAGAATTTGAAATGACATGGGTCAACATAAAACAATTTGTAACTTACTTTGTGTGTATATATGAGCATGTGTATACATGTACATGTGTGTGTGTATGTATGTATAAGTGTATGTATGTACATGTATATGTACCCGTATGCGTGGATATGTGTGTGTGAGTGTATATGTGTGTATGTATAAGTGTATGTGTGTGTGTGTGTGTGTGTGTACCTGTATGCGTTTGTGAGTGTATATGTGTGTCTGTGTGTATTATTATAATATTGTTTGTTAAATTGTTTATTTTTATTTCATACTCAGAAATCCAATCGGGACCACCTTGGCTAAGTTGTGCCAAGAATAAAACCTGATACAAGTTGCGCCAAAATGTTATAAAATGTTTGTGTAAAAACACAAATACACATTAATTAAATTATAAGTTCTGCCAAAATTCTACCATATAAAATTTTTGTGTAAAAAACACAAATATCCATTAATTAAATTATGTTTTTATTAATTAAATTAAGTGTTCATTAATTAAATTATGTTTTGATGAGCACTTTTCTTCCCTTGATAAATTCATGATGGGCCAAAACTTTAAACAAATCCAGAAAAAAACCTTATAAAATAAAATAAATAAGATAATTCATGAAAGAAATAAGAGAATTCATGAAAGAAAAACAAAGGGTAATAGATGCATTATAATATCGTTTGTTAAGGTGGATGGGCCAAAACAAATTCGGTTTTATTTTCTACTATGTGGGGTTATTGTCATGGACCCTCCTAATACTTGCCACCTAAAGTTTTGGGAGTTTGAGGATTGAAACATTTAATAGGATACATTTATTCAAGCTACCAGTCAAGGGATCTTATTTAACGGCGATATTGCATTTTAATAAATATATAGGGCGCTAATAATCTACTAAAAACTATGCCGATATTAGGGTCACCCTACATATTTTTTACAAAGCGATTTTATGAATTTGGCTAAAAGCTCTCAAGAAGAAATATCAACACTAGTAATACAGTATATGGTTACTAGTTTGATTCAATAAATTCAATTTTCTGAAATTACGCTTTGTACTGTTGCAACACTTAACTTTAAAAAGGGGAAATGATATTGTGTAGCGATTAGAGATGAGTGATAAACAAACCATCTCTGTAAATCGTTGGGAACATAAATATCACAACAATCCTGTTAAATAACACCCCTCAACTAGCATCTTGAATAAATTAATCCTATTTAAATGTTTCAAGTCCTCAAACCTCCAAAGATTTTAGGTGGCCAGTATTAGGAGTAGGCCGGATTAGCTCCTAGGATGGTAGTTCAAATACTCAGTTAAAGGCTTTAAGCTAAGTTTGAAGGAGTCCCGGGAGCAATTTTCTGGTGCGATATATTTGACGAATATCTGGATTAATCAAATTTGAGTTCTAATTACCATTTGCCGCAAATGATCATTTGCAACAACATATTTGTGTGATTATGTTAGCACAAAAACTAAATATATACAGGATACAGAGGGGCTGAAAAAATAAAATAATTGAAGATGAAGGAAAAATGTTTCTAACAAACTTAAAATAAAAACAGTTTGGTTTTTGTGGGTTTTTTTTCAGTGGATTGTAATAAAAATGTTCATCTTTAGGTTATAAACCAAAAAAATATATAAATAAAACTGACCTATGCAGAAATATGCAAGAAATGTTTGTAGCAACATTTATTCCCTCAGAAAAATAGAGCAGAGAAAAAATTGAATACCTAAGGTAGTTATTAAAAAAATAAGAAAAAGAAAAAGTTTTATAAAAAAAGTTTGAAAGATTCACTCCTACATATGATACCTGGCTAGAACTACTGTGATGTTTTCTTAGGAAAAAACATTCTTACAAAATCTACATAAAGAATCTTTTTGCAGAAGAAAAATAACTAAAAAAGCATTACCAAAGATCTTTCAAATTTACATACCCATCGAGTATTTCAAGTTTCTCAACCAAGAATGAAAAAACTCATCTTGAAAAATTCCTAGATCTGCAGACGTATGCAAAGATCAGCAGAGAAAGAGATTGGCTAATAAACCAAGTTGATTGATAAAACACCTTGTTGATTTGCTTTATCAGAAGCAAACTAATAATGAATACGTGTAAGATTGCTGCGAAACTAATTTCAACCTATTAATATACGAATCAACAGACTTACTGCCTTTCAACACCATTTCTATGCATTACTCATTTTCTTTCTCTCCATAAAGCAGACTAAAAAACAATTTATGGAAAGGATGAACCGTTGATTGTAAACAGAATAATTAAGTATTTGTTTGTCTTATTTAACATATCCTGTTGCTATGGAACCGACTTCTTTAGTCAAATATTAGCATTTCTTTACTTAACTACATTTTGATAGATGAAACAAGTTTTTAAGTTGTTATTCTTAAGTATAATATTTTACAGTCTTGTAACTGCTTGCAAATCGCACAACAAAGTGTTACCAATATTATCTTAAATTTACCTAAAGGTGCAAGGGAAATAACTTCGATCAGAAGTTATTATTTTTAAATATGAATTCAAGAGTTAAATTTCAGTTGCTTATCCTCACAACTACTGAGACCGTCATTTTACAGCCATTAGTAAACAGCACAGAGCAGAAATAAAGACTAAGCTCTTGGCATGACTCAAACTTGCATCCCTTTTACCTCGGGAAGCTGCTTTACCATTTTGAGCTACCAGAGTCAAACGGTTGCAGAAATTCAAATCTAGCCATATAAACTCTTTCCTTATTTTTCTCTCCAATCTCTCAGTAGTGCCACATTAATGATTTTGTTTTATTTTTACATACACTAGTAGTATTAGTATTATCTTGAATTTTTATTAGATGAAGCCTTGTGAATCATTATTAATTTTTGACTAGTATTTCTTTCATCTCATTTCCGATCTGTGCTGTTTTACTAAAGGCAGTAGAATGACAGTCTGAGTAGTTGTGATTATCATTATCATCAGTTGCGAGTATCATCATCATCAGTCTGAGCAGTTGCGATCATCAACATCATCAGTCACTGCTGGACAAAGGCCTTTTCCAGCTCCTTTCATGATGACCCTAACTGTGCTAATTTCTGCCATGTATAACCGACAAACCTTTCTATCTCATTTCTCCATCTTGTTGGTTTTCATCTAAGGGTGTTTGCGAGTCTGTTTGTAAGTATTTTTGAGAATATTTTATACATGTTAGTTGCCAAGGTTTTTATTTCCTCTTATCTAAGTAGGATCACTAACCTAGACAAAAATGTAGCAGCACCTTCCTTTCTCATACGCACTGTGTGAATAGTTGTGCAAGTCCTTTGTGAAAGACTCTCCAGCATCTTTCAAAAGGTCTGTCATTATGCCATTTTCATGTTTCATATTCTTTAGCACAAATGCTATTTCTTTTGTTGTTATATCTGGAACATCATTAGTGTCTGTTGGTGGTGGTTGTATGGACAGAGAATACAAACATGCATGTACCATATGCGATTAACAGGTGATACTTTTATTTTCGAAGGTTTGTATAATATTCTTCAGTCATTCTTATCATCTTGTCCCTATATTTGGTAATTCTGCCTTCTGTGTTTTTTAATGCAAGCATCTGCTGTTTGCTAGTGTGAGCCTCAGATCGAGCATGCTTCAAACTCTTCCCTTTTCTGATAGCTTCTATCTTCTCCATGTTCTTCTTCCTTTTTTCTTCTCTCGTTCTTTTATTGATCAGTTTGTTTAGTTCTGCTCTTTCAGTTTTGTCTCTTTTAGTTTTTACTAATAAATAATAATAATTTTATTATTAAAATCATATGATCTTCATTTCATGACACCTGAGTAGTTTCAATTCTGATTGAGGGAGAGTGGAGTTCTGGATCAATATTCTCAATGTCCAGGGAAGCCATATCACAATCGTTACAATATATCTTTCATTAACTATTGCACAGCCTGCTGAACTAATCTTTTTTAATTATCAACCAACAAATATTCTTTTCCTGCAGTTAATTTGGAAAGTAATGATTTGATTTATTAAATAACATTAGGAATCTCCAAACATTTTAATCAGATTAATTGGAATGACTTTTGGAATGGATTTATAGAAGTTATTGATGCCAAATTGTTGAAGCAAGGAACTTCATTAAGTTGACACTCTTAATGAACCCTCAAATTTCTCTGCCCCACCACTTTTTTAAAGGGTAGTTTCTTTTTAAAACCCCTGTTAAAAAAAGAGTAAATGTGATTGTAGAAATTAATTATATATATAAATTACCGGGTGAGAGTAACATCTGATAAGTTTTCGGCAATATGAAAACTGAATTCAATCAAATAACTTGAGAAAAATTGAGTCAAGAATTAATGAGAAATGGAGAAGAAATGGATGTGAATGATTTGGAACAAGAGTAACAACAGGAAAGAAGAACTAGTTACAAAAACAAAAATGACAATGATGAGAGAGAAAATAAAAAGAACATGAAATGGGCTTCAAGGCAGAAGACTGAGAATTTAGAAGAGGTAGGGAGATAGAAGCAATCACTTTGCAGACAAGACAAATAAGACAAGTGTAAAAATATCGGAAAGTAAAGGAGAAGAGGTTGGAAATTGTTAGGGAAATGAAGTTGTTTTTGGAACTGTTTTTCATTGCCAATTTGTAGCAGCAGATTTGTAGGAGTGGATTGAAAAGGTCACAAGTTGTTTCAGTAGTTTGAAGAATCAATAGAATGCTGTTTTCAGAATAAAGTAAGAGAGACAAAAGACCGTTACAGAAAAAGAGCACAACTCACAAATTCAATAAAACAGACCATTTACTAATGTTTTGTCAATTATTTAGCTTGTAAATAACGCACTTAAAAATGTATATTTACACTCACATTAATTCTGTCATATAGATCCTGTGTGCTCTGTCTAGGATCAAAGTGTCACTCCCGGCACTTCTGCTTAGGACCAGAATGTAGTATCTGTGCACTTATTGAAAAGTGTTACACACATACAAAAACTATGATACACATTGCATTTTATATATATATGTAGATACCAAGACCCATATTACATTTGTCTTTAGGTATTTTAGCCAAAGACAATATTATCTAGTGGGTTAAAATAAGGCAATTATAACAAACATAGTCTTTTGATACTTTACTTTAAAAAAAAGAAAAAGAGAGAGACTCAGCTGCAAGTGTGGAAAATGTGGTAAAAATACATGAAACCAAAGTTGGAGTTAACCCACCAACTTTGGGTGCACATTTTTCTTTTTTTTTTAAATTAAAATTTTTCTCCGCTATAAACCTGAAAAAGATTGAATCATAAAAATAATTGACTAGGTTGGCTTGTTGGATACTTGAATGGAAGAGGATAACATGAATGAAGATACAAACCGGCAATTAGCAAATGTATAAAAATAAATAGACTAGTTTCATAATTGAATGCAGGAAGAAGTAAAGATAGTCAGACAAATGCATTGAACTTTGACACTTTAGCTTAAAAGAAGAGTATAGTCTAAATCAAAATGATAATTGGCAGTTAGCAAATGTAAATGTCAAGATATTTTAAAACTATAGTTTGTTATGTAACATAACATGTATATCATATTTAGAGTAGTTTTCTGTTTCTTGTTTACCAGCTGCTAACATGTGAAAAAGAGTCAAGACTTTGACCTTTTCTTTCTATATCTCTATATAGCCTTCAACTTCCTGTGGTTCTCACCTGCAACAGTACATTAAGGACAATACAGACCAGTTTGATTTTAATAGACTCTTTTATTTCATTGACCACAGGGGAAGAAATCAGGGCTCATTTGATTTTGCTACAATGCCTTATAAGGTTATCAGACAATACTTCAATCATCCAATGACAAATTTGATCCAACTGTTTCAATTTCACAGAATTTATTATATATTAAATATTCTGGCTAACTTATGATACCAATGTGTTATTAGCTACAAAATAACTTTAGTATATACAGTTTTAATTCCTCTGCATGGCTCTTCATTCGGAAAACATTCATTCAAGCAGACATGGAATGAGTGAATAGAAATTGCTAGTGCATAAATAATTAAAACCGCCTCAACAGGATTAATAACATGAGAAATGTAGAACAAAGACATTGCATCAACAACCACCTTATGAAGTGCAGTGTCACCTATCTCTACCAAATGTATTCCCAGAGTCAAGTGATATATTTGAAAGAGTTTAGTAAATAATTATATATACATAAAAAAGGAAGTTATCAAAATTGAGATTTCATTCTTATTTATCATTCAGCCATGGTGTCCATAGACTTCTGAAATAATGAGAATCTAAAGTCAGGTTCTCCAGACAGTCTCACTCCAACCAAAATTGTTCTTAGATTGTAGATTTGGATAGTGTCTGAGAATTTACTTTATTTCAATCAATTAAAATCTTAGTACTCCAAATTCTGAAGAATAATGAATGAATCTGCTATAATAAAGCTTCCTTTGTGTGTAAAGAACAGTATTTTTCATTGTCATATACCAAGAATCAGTACAATAGGACAAAAGTTTCTATACATAACACTGAACCAATGAGTAATTAAATAACCAAATTTAGTTATTTTGTCACAACAATGTATCGCTGACACACACACATAAACAAATATATATTCTCATTAAATTTTGATAAAAATGATATTCAAACTATGCTTCTTTCAGATGAGGATAAAGTTTAAACATTCTTCTCCCCAAATTTCCAACTTATTATCCAATAATCAGACGCAAACGTTTATGTGCACCCTAAAAATTACATCTAAATGCTTAGAATATATTAGAAACTTAGAATACTTTAGCTCTGTGTTTTATCTATATGAGAAATGCACTAAGAAAAGTGGCATAATTAAAAGCTATGAAATTATGTTGATCGTAGCAACTCAGAATATAAAACAGCACCTTTAGTTCCATTTCATATCCCTTCCATTAAACCATTTTACAAATGTCCCTGTACTCTGTTCCATCACAAGGCATTTTGATGTCATCTTGTTACAGATACAGTACAATTCAATATAGTAAAATTTAAACTATTTCATATACTTGAAAAAAAAAAAATCAATTATCTTTAAGAATTTTAACCTATTTTTTTATACATACCTTCACAAATAGTTTCCTTTCAACATTTTATGTAGAAAGTAAAAGCATTTTATTTCCTATATTTCATAAACAGACTATAATAATACAATGATGACTTAGTTTTGTTAAAATGCATAGTCATGAATTGAATACACTAACCTGTTAAATAAATTAGGTGTTAGCACGTAAATATACACAGATGATATTTTTGATTGATTTCTAATTGTAAATTTAGTGATTTATATTGTTAAAAAGAGAAAATACAGTATTTCAGAATACACCTCCAAATAATGCAAAATAAATAAGTATTCATAGAAGTATGAATAGGTAAGCTTTGATTTAAAATAAAACAAGTGATAAATAATATTCAGATTCAAATTAGTTTTTTGAGCATTCAACCTGAAATTGGAAGGTTTTCAAACAACCGACAGATAAGTTATTTTATGTCAGTTCAAAGCACTCAGAGGGCGCATACCTCAGCCAATGCTCTATACTACCTCAATCAAAAAAAGATTCCTGGATCCACCCCAAAATTTAATCATTTCTTACTTAGCTCATGGCCCACCCTTCCACAAAATTTAATTGAAAACTTTTGGCAATATTGTGTGGACAGACAGACAGACAGAAAGATGGACGAAAGGAAAGACACTGGGTAATACATATATCTCTCCAACTTTATTGGCTGAGGTAAATAATGATCATAACTATATAAAGCTGAAAGCAAATTTTCAAAGAATCAGATTTAGAAATCAGCAAGTTGTATCTCATTGTTTTATTGATCATGTAATGCTTGCAATGAATATTAAGTCATCAATGTTATAATGAGATTGAAAATCAATCTCGCTACAGGTGAAGAAATCTCTTTGTGCATGTGTGCATGCACCACAATTACTTGACAACTGACCATTGAACAAAGTTGACATTCACCAGATATATTAGTCAGCACACAAGGCAGTGCAGTGTTCAGTTTGAAGTTGTTTGGATCAGCGGTTCTTGAGAAATCGAATATAAATAAATAGAAAATTAAAGATTCTTTCTTCACAGTTTCTATGAATTATCTCTCTTGACCGTTGCTCTTTAGAATACATTTTGCATCGATTGCTACGAACATCCAGAAAATTTAGTTTATTTAAAGCTTTCCAGTTTTGTCCTTTTTCTCTAATGTTACATTGGCCTAAGGAAAACAAATCAGACGAGAGAGAACAGAAAGTCGTTTGGCAGCATGCTGGGTTGAGGTTGATCAATTAGAAAAAGTGGAAAAAGGGGGTGATCAATGAATAAGTCACTTCTCTCCACTTTTGTTGGGCAGTGATCACTAAAAAAGTCTGAATTTTTTAAAAAACACACGGACACAAACTAAGGGACCGATTTAGCATAAACTTACATTGCAAATTGAACCCCCCACTAAAAACCTATTTACAGAAAAAACAAACCTCCCACTAAGAACCGATTTACAAAAAAAAAAGTATTTTCTAGACATAATAAAGAGTAAATCTTTAAATTTTCATCCCTCTAGCTTCATTGATGCAGCCTGTATGCATCATACATACATACATACATAGCCAGCCAGACCAACTTAAAAACTGACAGTTTTGGTTGACAGTTTCTAATATGTATTTGCAGAAAGACTTCTTTTTTTACTCGTGAAGAAGAATTAATGAAATATCTTTAAATATGCAAAAAATTTATTTGGAATAAAAATGATTCATTAGCTAAATGGAATTATTTTACCTGACAATTATGACAGACCTCTTCACACACTGTAAAGTCTGGCCCCTTCCAAACATGCACCTTTGGAATGGGCACTGTACTAGACATAGTAATTTTACAAGCAGCAACTCATACAGATTATGATAGAAGTTGATATTGTTGTTATTAACAATAACAGCAGTCACACCTTCCAAACAAGGCAGAATAATCAAGGTGAGGAAATCCTTGATAGTTCTCTAGGAATGAAAGCAAGAAATGGCCCCACTTAACCAATAAAAGGAATTCTGTTAAAGTAATCTGAATGCAACACAATTGATTTACAGGCATCCTTCCAAAACCACTATAGAAAACCTATGAAGTGCTGATATTTTGATCCATTGTGTATGTCTTGATTCTTTTGCTAGCAGCCATAGCCAGGAGGACAGAAGGAGGAGGGGACTTGGAAGGAATCAAAAGTGGGTAGGGTAACAATTGTATTTTCTGCTTTCTACACATTTCTGATTGCCATTGGTGGGTTATATTTAGCCCAACTTATGTCCTTCACCCTCGTCAATATCACCTCAAGTCTTGAATGATTGTAAAGATTTTCAGTTGTATAGATGAACAAACCAACTAATTCAAGATGTCATCATTATACAATCACACATTTACAATTAAAACAAATTTGCTTTAACTGTGTCACAATACTTATATATATATACATCTATATATTTAATGTAAGCAATGACAGTTTGTTTTTTATTAACTTGATTAAGAATATATATTTGGAAATAAGCCAGTTTTAGCACAATAATTTTGTTTACTAAACATTTAATGAGATGATAATTAAGTCCAAACCCATTTATTGGAAGAATATGATTAAATTTTGGGGCAGATCCATACACAGTTACATCCCCTACATAGTAGTTAATATGCTCAGAACACACAATATTTCCAAAGGTTCTCTTTCTGTCCATATGATATATCCAAAAGTTCTCAATGCATTACATTTTGTAGAAGGGTGGGCCATGGAGGAAGAAGTGATTAAATTTTGGGGCGAATCCAGGAATATTTTTCGATTGAGAGATATTTTTCCATTTTTTTTCATATTCGCTCATGTCTGTTCACATGATATCTCCAAAAGTTCATGGGCTAAGAAAAAAGTGATTAAATTTTGGAGAGGATGCAGCAATTTGTTTTAATTTAGTGCTTTCTAGTTTATTATGTATTGAGTAATAAATAACAGTATTGAAAATAAAATATACAGCAACAAAACTTGTTGAGGCCCTGAATTTAACATTTTATTCTATATAATATTGGATATTATTAAATACCTAAAAACCTCCAACAAGTGTGGCTTTTCCTTACTTTTTACCATTTACTGAAATTTATTGGACCGTTTTTGTAGAACTGGAACTCTCTCTCTCATATATATATGATCTTCTTTGGCTTCATAAAGTTTTGTATGTTTTCATTCCAGAACTTTGTTTATTATCATTTCTTGGTAGCTTCATCTAAAAGAGTAGAATGTCCTTTTAGAACATATTTTAAGTTCAATATGGCAGAAACTGTGAAACTTAATTTCAAGATTTTAGAATTTTAGACAATAAATTCAGCCATTTCTAATAAAATGGCATTTTAAAATTTCATGAAAATAACCCAGCAGTTTAATAACTTTATCATTACAAATAAATGCCATGTATATATTATAAGAATAAATCAAATCTTAAATTCTATAGTTTTGAGAAGGGTCATTAATATTGAAATGGTTCTTCAGACAGTTGAACTCCTTCTTGTTATTTGTGTTATAAACACAATGTTTCGGCCGATCCATTCTTCGGCCTTCTTCAGGTGTAAAATCCAAGTGTGATGGGTTAAACAGAAATTATGCTTAAAGGGGGTTAGCCCTTATAGCAGAGAAAAATCAAAGAGGCTGCTCACATCAAAATGTCGTCTAAATGCATTAGCCAGACAAGCGCGGATTTTAACCCGATGTGGCTTCCACTTCTCAACAAATTCAAACCCGACAGAACAAAGACACAGAAACACCAGGGCCATGCGCTATAAGGGCTACCCGCCTTTAAGCATAATTTCTGTTTAACCCATCACACTCGGATTTTACACCTGAAGAAGGCCGAAGAATGGATCGGCCGAAACGTTGTGTTATAAACACAAATAACAAGAAGGAGTTCAACCGCCCGAAGAACCATTTCAATACAAATCTTAAATGTTTTAATTCTATCCACCATCTCACTGAACTTCTTATTCTACTGGATTCTATTTATTTGTGAGTTTGTATGTGCTTCCATAAATAGGCACCAAGAGACACTTCCATTTGTTCTCAGGATGATGTGAATAAACATTGAAATATGAACAAAATCAAACATATCTCTTTTGTTAATCAAATATTAATTTCCTACAAGCATGTTTTAGAGTTGCCTTCAACCTTTGTCTTAAAATTGCCCAATGTAAGTTTTGGGAAATAATAGCAACAAAAACTAAAACATAAATATATCTCCACTAATTATAATATATAATCAATATCACAAAAATCAATGCTCCAAATGATGTTGGTATTCACCATCTTACATTAGTTCTTTTAATTCCAGACAAAACTATGCATTCTATAAATCTTCTCTGTGACAAGTTTACAGCAGCAATTAGAAAAATAGCTTCTGTTTGTTTTCAAATTAATTTTTTTCTCTTTTCCAAAACCATCAACCTTCCCAAACCCTGTCAATTGGACCATAGAATCTTTGCTTTCAACTCAATGTTCTACCACTAAGCTAGAAGTTCAAAAATATTTAGCTAAAATTACATAAGTTATAACCAAAAAGTACATTAATTTGCAAGCCACCACCAATACAATGATAAAAGAAATATTGTAAATACTAACAAAAAAAAAATGTTTGCTATTTTTGTTTAGGAATGAGTCAAAATTTTAAGTCCAAACATTCCAAAATAACTTTTCCACTTTGAGACTCATAGAAACTTTGTAATCTTAGATTTCCAGATGGAAATCTTCATCACATTACATTCATAACTCTGAGCCTTATTAAGGCTGGAGCACAGATGAAACTTGAGGGTACACTAACTCTCCCTACAAGTAGGTACATATGAACCAAGAGACTAGTACAAAATGGCAGGAAATGACACTCTTATGAAGCAACCAATTTGTCTACCAACATATCCACCTATCTGATAGCCATACATAACTTTAAATAGCAGTTCACATGAGCATAAATTTAAAGAGCTTACATTCCTTGGAGCAGACATTTTATTGTGTATAGTGTTTAAAATTGAAAGCATTAAATTATTGCAGAAAGCAAAAAATCAAACAGCTATGTTGAGCCAAGTGTGTGAATTATTTTTGAAATTTCCCAAAGAAACTTACTCTCACACCAAGATATATTTTCTAACAAGATGGTCATCTAACCAAAGTTAAATCCCTCAGGTCTCATATTACCAGATATGAATTATTTCAACAAGAGTGTAAGGTAAACAAGTTGAATAGAATAACGTGGATTATCATAGCATTAACATAAATGTGCTCGTGTATAAAAACTTCTTTGGTTAATGCATTCATCACTCAATACCTTTACCAAGAAATGCACATTCAATAAGTGACATCAGTGATGAGAATGGAGGTTTCGTAAAAAAGTCAGCAGGTAAGGGTTTTTCAACATTTGTTACTGTTAGCACAAAGTGCCATTATATATGGGTTGCGTACATAATCAGCACTTCCTTTCCTCTTGACAATGACAACAACAAAAACGCAACTGCTAATAGTAAGGTTTTTAAGAGGATTATTTTAATTCTTTTTATATGATATATTACTTTTACTTTGTAACAAAACTTCCTTTCTTATTGATATTTTCTATAGTTTTGAGAAGGGTCATTAACATTCAAATAGTTCTTC
This sequence comes from Architeuthis dux, assembly GCA_006491835.1. Classification (NCBI taxonomy): domain Eukaryota; kingdom Metazoa; phylum Mollusca; class Cephalopoda; order Oegopsida; family Architeuthidae; genus Architeuthis; species Architeuthis dux. The sequence goes on from VCCN01002572.1 coordinate 1,805,659, forward strand.
AGACCATTGAACTCCTTGTTGTTTGTGTTGTAAACACAACGTTTCGGCCGATCCATTCTTCGGCCTTCTTCAGATCTAAAATCCGAGTGTGATGGGGTAAACATTTTTTTTTAATTTTGAAAGGAGTAACCCTTATAACATAGGATTCGGGTGTTTATTTGTCCTTGTCTTGTCGGTTTGGGTCTGTTGAGCAAGCGGAAGCCATATTGGGTTGAACTCGGCACTTGTCTGACTAATGCATTTAGTCGACTTGTTTTTTATGGATAATTTTCTAAAGAAATCAAATGACAAAAGTTCATGAGCATTTTTTAATGTTTTTCTATGATCTCAAAAGATTTTTAATGTTCTCAAATCAAGGCATATTTAAAATAGAGAATGATTTCCTTTAAAACAACCTGTAAGGAGTTTTTTTCTATAAAATTTATTTTCACATATACACACTGTGGAGCAGATTAGATTTTGTTCCTTGAAATACTTTTCTTCCCAATGAAATCTTAACAGGATTGTCTATGTGCATCTTGAAAAGAGTTTAAGAAATTTAGATACACTACCATCTACAGGGTGTCCCGTAAGAATGTCCTTTCCTACCCATTGTAAGAGCAGTAACTTTGTATTGAAACAAAATCCTCAAACCTCAATATGACATCTCTCAGCTGAGTCAATACAAAGTTACTCCCCATACAACAGGTCGGAAAGGACATTCTTACGGGACACCATATTCAACTTATTTGAATTGAAAAAAAGATAATTATAAAGATAATAGAGAAATAATGTTTACCCCCTTTAAAAACAAAACTTCTGTTTAACCCCATCACACTTGGATTTTACACCTGATGATGGCCGAAGAATGGATCGGCTGAAACATTGTGTTTACAACACAAACAACAAGAAGGAGGAGTTCAATTGTCTGAAGAACTATTTGAACATTAATGACCCTTCTCAAAACTATAGAAAAGAACCATTAGAATATTAATGACCCTTCTCAAAACTATAGAAAATATCTAGTTAAACTTGGCAACCATTTTAGATAGGATCATATTAAACCAATTAGAATTAACTCTATTTTGGCATGGCATAGGACACCAAGCCATTACTAGCCACTTTTAACACTAAAAAGCACATTTTCTCATTACAGCACAACAATGAGGTATAAAGCTTATAAAACTGTTCTGTTGGCTCTTTTGTGTTTTTCCTATTTCACATACTTTAGAGATAACCTAACCTAAACAGAGGGGTGTAAAACCAGGTCTAAAGCAACTAAAAATGTGCCAAGCCCAATTTTCCTCTAATAGTTATACTGGAACCCGTTAGTAACTATGGTTCTCTTATCCTTTTGAGAGGTTCACTTAAAATCAGGTTAGAAATTCCCATCTGTTAAGCATGAGATTATGTTCCTGATTAAATTCTAAAAATGCAAGAATAAGAAATGTATCTTATTAAGCAAATCAATCTCAGGTTTCACATTTGTTTATGAATAACAAACAAAAATACAAAACAGAAAAAAAAATCTATAAGATAAGCATAAGGGAAAACAAATTGAAAGAAACTAAAAACTTATCTTTGGTGAATGGAAATGAGTAGAGAAATCAAGATGGAGTGGTGCTGGAAAGGAGAAAAAGAAAGTGGAAGAGGAGCAGAGTGAGAAGAAGGGATATTAATATTGAAACAGTATGGAGTAAAAAGAAAGGAGGAAAGCAGGACCGGCCCAAGCCTTTATGGGGGCCCTAAGCAGAATTTGATCCCCCCCCCCTCTTGGGGCGACGGGGACCCTCAGGTGGCCACAGGACCTTAAAAGGACCAAATCCAAGAATGGAACAATGGAACGAAAATATTTTTAAAATAAAAGAGAATGAGGAAAAAGGAAGAAAAGTAACAGAGAATGAGGAAAAAGGAAGGAAAGAAAAAGAGAAAGGAGGAAGAAAAGAAAAGAGGATTAGAGAAGTGAGAAGAAAAAGCAGGAAAGACGAAAATATCAGAGGTTGAGAGAAGGATGCATTTAAATCAGGAATGTTCCTCAAATGCCAAAGCAACAACAAAAAAATCATTAAATAAAAACAGTATTTATGGTCTCCATTTAGATAGACAATTATGATAATGATATTTTCAAGATAATGACTGGCAGAGGTGGCAGTAGTATTTATGGTAGCATTTGCTGTCCAAAAGGAGGGGGGGAGAAGATGAAATAGATCTTGAAATGTCTGAATATTCAATATTTAATGTGGAAGCTTTACTATGCTAAAAATACAAACACAATCTTGAGCACACAAATTTGTTTAGCAATTTTATTCAAACTTGTATTGTTATATTACATGTCCTAAAGCTATTTTTAACAGGCATAAGAGAACAAAGTTTAGTCCTATATTCGATTTTTTACTTAGAAAAAAAGTAAAACAAACAACCACAGTTACTGAGCATATAAAATCTAGCATAAAAAATAACCCATTTAAGTGATTTAATGACTACTGATCAGAGAGAGAGTGAGAGCGAGCAAGATTCAAAGTTCAGTGCCCAATGCTAGGGATGAACATTTGAGAAAAAGGTTTACATGTTATGGAATGTTTGTTATGTGGATGTAAGTGAATCCGACAAAATGTAGATGTAATTAGACAGTGTGGAAATCAAAGAGTGAGAAAAGTGTGTTACATATTTATTACCATGAAGATAAGCCTTTATGCATTTTGTCGCTGTGAGCGACATTATCAGAAGTGTGAACACTGCAGAAAAGTGCAAATATCCATGCTTTCATGCAGTCTTTCATCAAATAGTTGAAAGAAGTAAGCTGTTGTTGAGGAAAAGAGGGGCTTGTAACCTAAATTTTGGCTGAGAGTTCTGTGTATGGTTTCAAGCAGGTTATCTAGACAGGGAACATAAATCACAATCACTTAATAGCTGATACACAGAACCACCTAATCTAAACCCCCCCCACCCCACCTGCTCGAAACCATACACAGAACTATCAGCCACACTTCTGATGATATCGCTCACAGCAATGAAATGCATAAAGCCTTATCTTCATGATAATAAATATGTTTAAGACGTAACACACCTTTCTCAATCTTTAATTTCCACATTGTCTAATTACATCTACCATATTATGGAATACAAATGTTCATAAAATGTTCAGTTCTATTTTCAAAACAATAAGCTCTACTGACATTACTAAATTGTTTTAAAACATACAAGTTTAACCTGTGACCTAAGGTTGCCGAAAGATAGTCTGCAGAATAGAATTAAGAGAAGATGCAGTGGGTGAACCACAATGGCTCGTCATAAATGGTTTTTATTGGAAACAATTTTTCAAAGCGGAAGGTTTTTTCAGATTAGAATAACATTCTCTCTGAATATAGATTTTAACCATTTTATTGATTATTAAATTCTCGCTTAAAAGCCTTCTTTGCCAGCCATTAAGCTCGGTGTCAAGTCATTTTGTTTGTATCAAATTAATTAATTATAACTATGCTATATCAGAGGATCACTATGACAAACTGCATTATATCGGGAGACACCTGTACCAATGTAATAAATGTGTCTTTGATTTGTAATATATATATATATATATAGTGCGGCTCTCTTATGTCGACAG
>VCCN01002572.1:1846757-1861831 GCA_006491835.1 Architeuthis dux
TAAATACATGTTGACATTACAAGGATTGGGGAACTAGTTTGCCCAAGGGAGTACGTTATCTAAGAGCTGCTATTTCCCCCTTCAAAAACATATGGACGTTCCTCAAATTGTGGTGTGTAGGACACACTGTTTTGTTATGAGGCTAGTGAAGCCGCAATAAAGGAGCAACCTTATTGCAATTCTCCACCTTTTTATAAGAACATTAATTTGCTGTTGTTAATAAAACCCTAAAAAAGGTAAGATTGTATTTGTTCTCCTTCCGTCTAGCCCCCACTATATTACTAACTGAGAATTCTTCTCTCCATCTGCATTTTTCAGTGCATTTGACAAGAGGAGCTTTTTCTCAAACACCTGGAGGACTACTTTAAGTCAAGGAATAAGAGGAATGCCAACCTCTTGTACTTCTAGTGCATCTTGTGCAAACCCAAAGAGACCACCATCAAGGGATACACATTGAGCCTCTACAACTTGAAGTTGTATGTCAAGAGGAAACACCTAGTGCATGCCATCCAGTTTGAGGAGAGGATCAAGGCGGGCTCTTCACGTGGAAAACACAGGCAATCTTCTGGTAGCAGTACCAGTACCAGGAGCAGCAGCCAGTCATCAGAGCTACCTGCAAAGAAAATATGCCAGCCCACCATTGGCCAATTTGGCCAATCAGCTGCTGGCACTGGCCTCTGTCAATCTGTGGTGGACACAAGGATTATACACTTGTTCATCTACAACATGGTACCACTGCATGTAGTAGAGTGCCTCACCTTTGTCAGTCTGATAAAGACGCTGAACCCCAGCAAGATGTCAATGTCCTTCCACACCCTGGACAGGAGGATCTTGGCCAGTAGCTGGAGGAGTATCTTATAAGGTATTTATAATTTATACAAGTTTATTCAAATATTATTAATTGTATTTCATTTTTTTTGTGGGATGCATTGCTTATGACACATTTAGAAGTACAGTAGAAATTTGTTGTGGCAGTTTGTATCAATGTATCAGCATGTTTCAGTATGGGGGGGACTGATAAATTTGGTTCCCCCCTATAGTACCCCCATGATCATACTTCATAACCAAAAATGTTGTTTGATATACCCTTTATTTTTCTACTAATTTATTATTAATAGGATTCATGATTTCAATCATTAAAATGAATCAATATTGATAGACATAGTCATTCTCATTCTCATTCTCATTCCTCAATTATATATTTTTAATTTTATAACTTTACAATTAATAATTTTAATTACAGATTGCTGAAGGATGTCCTCTGAGTGGCAACCACCGTGGACTGCTGGTAGTCCTACAACATGTCCTACCTGAGGATGATGGCACATTCTTGTCTCATGTTCCTGCCGAGGCCATCGTGGACGTCCATTACAAGTTCCACCTACAAGACAAGGTGACCAGGACCATGATGGACAGCAACTTTGTCAAGGTGTTTGTACAGAACTTTTGCCAGACATTCCTGAGCCTGCTGCCGATCTGGACATGGAGGGCGCCGAGGATGTGGACCTGGATGTAGATCCCAATACTGGGGCTGTGGATGAGATGGAGTACATCTCTGTTGAGGCGACCCTGGAGGAGTCCAGTGTGGCCTGAGGCGCAACCTGCCAGTCCACATGAGGTGCACAGCCTACATCTTCAACTTGGTAGCCAGCATGGATGCCAACAAGGTGCTTGACAGTGGTTCATTCAAGTTGGCCTACAGGAAAGCCATCTGTAGCAGCTACCAGCATGAAGTTGAAAGAGGCTAAGTCTAAAGGCCCTAAAAACAGTATCACGTCTACCAGAGGACTACAGTATCTGTACTGTAGTCCTCTGGTAGACGTGATACTGTCAGGCATCACAAAAAGGTTTGGGCCACTCCTAGAAGACTAGGAGTGCCAGCCTTCCACCCCAAGTTTTGTCTGTTCTTGCTGAAGAAGTATAATCACAGCCAGATCAGCAGGGTAAAGAAAGCCATGGAGACAGCCCTGAGGGAGACCAGTGAGGAGGGCACCAGCACCACCATGAGGATGAGGAAGATAACTTCTTCAGCCTCATTAATCAGCCTCAAGAGAGCAGGAGCCACAGGTCACTGAAGTCCAAGGCACAGAACTTGGTGAAGACCTGGTTGGAGGCTGGCTCAAGGAGGTCCTGACTGACGTCACCTTCTTCAGTGAGCAAGTGTTGATCGACCTGTTCATCAAGTACAACACATCCCCACCATCCAGTGCTGAAGTTGACCGCCTGTTCTCCATAGGCAAGGACATCTTGAGGGCCAGATGTCAACTTTAAGAGACTGATATTCATAAATGGCAACCAGCATCACATTGAGGCAATGGAGAAGGAGCATGAGGCCAAGCCAGAGCAAATGCATTAATTAAATTATTAAAGTTATTTTTCCTGTGTATTTTTATCTCTCAATCAAGCACCTTAAGAATTGTCGAATCAAAAAGGGACATATTTTGCCCCGTCACTGGAATGTTCAAAGTTATTTATATTTGATAAAAAATAGGTTGTAAAAAAGTATTTTTTGTGCTTTCAATCCAACTATTCTTCATAAAACTAGGTTTTGGCTTTTATAGCGATTATTAGAGTTTAAATTTTAGTCATCAGTAACTGTCATCTTAGCGTAATAAAAAATAGAAAAAGAAGGTTGGATTGAAAGCACAAAAATACTTTTTATTTTTCTGGAAGAAAGTATCTTAGTAACTTTGAAAATTTGTTAGTTTAACAAAAAAACAACCTATTTTTTATTGAATGTGTCCCTTTTCGATTCGACAATTTTTAGGGTGCCTGGTGTAAACTTGATCCCTTGGAAGTTATAGAGGAATGTTCTTTGTTCAAGACGACTGTACAGATTAAAAGAGAAAATGTATAGTAAAAATTTCAACAAATAAAACAGAAGGAAATAGAAAGTAAAATGAAAATTTAAAAATATATATGTATATATGCAAAATTAAAATACAAAATGAAGTTAGCGAAATGTTATCCTCTTATATGATATGATAACGATGGCAAAATCAATTATTTTCTTCCTCATTAAATCAATATTGTGGTTCACTCTGAATTTGTCGTTTATTCAACAATAAACAGAGGCTAAACTAATCATTCAGTCAATTATCGTATATATTTGTATATTCAATTACCATAAAATAATATTACATAAAAAAAGGTAGTATTGTTTTTATATACTAGTATATATAGAATTAATTTATGGGGTCTATGAGAATAATGAAATCGCAATATATTATTTGCACATCTTTTTCTTATCAATTTTTAAAAAATTTCTAAATAATTTAAGATAAAATTTTAATTTAATTTATTAAACACGTTAGTCACTCAATAGAAATTGTCACGTGACCAACGTCTTTTAGTAGCATGCTGTGCTGGGGATGATCAATTAAAAAATGGGGAAATGGGGTGATCAATTGGTACCACCTGTACGAACCATACATATATTGCCAGGCCAACTTGAAAACTAAAGAAGAAACCTATGTTGACAGTTCTGGTGACAGTTTTGGTTGACAGTTTCTAATATTTCTGTAAGAATATAGACATCAATATATATATATATATATATGAATGAATGAATGGCTTCGCTTTGCAAACAAAGATTTTGGGGATGGTTTTCCACAGCATTTGGACCAAAAACGTTGGGGCCAATGTGCTGAGTAAACCTGCAGCCTGAGCAGTGTAGTTTTAAGGTGAAGTGCGACTTGCCCAGGGTTGACTCCACCCTTTAAACCGAGAGTTACATCCTATGGGCCACCGGAGTGGCGTGGATAGGAGCAGAGCCCATAGGTCGTAGGTTTGACAGGAGTGTCCTTCTCCTGACAGATTCCCGAGCTAGCTATGGGGGTCTGTCGCCCCCTTGTGGGGATGTTCCGACAGTAAGGCTGAACTGTGGTTAGCCAGAACATGAACATCCTGTAATTGGTAGAAGCCTGAGCTGGCTATAGAGTTCTACCAACCCTTTAGAGGAGAATCAGGACAGAATGGCTGCCTGCAACTTTGATCACATATTTTCATGATAGTGTGTCTGTCTGAAACTGTTGGTGCAGATCCTCATAGGTGTGGTAGCCAGCAATGCCTGAGGGAAAAAAAACTTCAAATATAACTGGTCGCCTCACTTGAAATATAACATTGATGCAATAGAAAGAGTCCAAAGAAGGCCTACCAAGATTGTCCCCCAAAATTAAAGACTTGTCATATATAGAGAGGCTGAGTAAACTCAATCTAGAGACGTTGGAATTCTGCCATAACCATGCTGATCTGTTGGAGGTCTACCATATTCAAAATAATATCCACACTTTAGACCAAAACTGCTGCTGTTCTTTTGTGTCCAGACAAACACATGTTTACCACATCATTATCTACTAAAAATATAAGGACATAGTCAAAAACTCCAGGTACAGACATCCACTGGACTGAGCAAGAATTTATCTTCCAAATCGATCAATGCTTTCAAAAACAACTCAATGAAGGATATTGGAAACTCAAAGTTTGATTATAAATTTTCCTATTAGCATAGTCCCACTCTGTCTGCCTGACTGGGCAAGATTGTTTGGTGGACCACATATGGTTTCATGACGCTATTCAGCTGTCATTAAAACCTATTTGAAGCTATTGAAGGTATAACAACACGGGAAAGCAAATGATATTTTAAAGTGATTTTATAGAATGAAATAAGGGGGAAGGTGTGCACTCGCACACGGCCCCAGATTGTGGCCGTGCACACTCTTCCACCTGCACTGCATTAGAGCAACAGTTAAACATGGAGGGAGTGTCGTGGTGTGGGGTTGTATGTCTGGAAATAATGTTGCTCCATTGTAACAAATTAAGGGAATTATGAATAGTGAGTCTTTTCTAGAAATATTGGATGAAGATATGCGACCGTATGCCCAAAATCATGTGTTAATCATGGGTTTTTCACCATGATAATGACTTGAAACACACTGCCAGACTAGTCAGAGCCTACATTGAAGACAATAACATTGAACTTATGACAAAGGATTGAAACTAAAATGTGACATAATAAGCCTACAAATGCAAATCATCTTTACAACGTGATAGAATATTAGGGAAAATTCCATTGGAAGCAGTAAGGAACCTAATTGTATCGATGCTCCATAGATGTAACACTATTAAAATATTTCATCTACTAGGTATTAGTTTTTGCCTTTTCAGTTTTTCTTTCATTTGTTTGTGAATACTTGTTATTTAATAAAAATGGCAGATAATTGGAATGACCCTAAACTATTTGTCTGCTCTATTTCTGATAAATTAACATATTATTGTGCCTAAATTATTCATGTTAAAATACATATCAATCAAAAGAGCAAAACATTTGTTTTAATCTGTGTATGGTTTTAGTAGATATGAAAATTAGATGAGACAAAATAATTTCCATTTTCAGACCAATGTACACATGTCGCTAAATTAACTCATTCCACTGTATGTGAACACAACACACAATAGCATAACATACACAACTATGGGAATATTAAAAATAAAAATAAATAAATAAAATATAACTATGTTCTGACTCCAAGTATAGTAGTTGTTTGTCAAATTCTACTACAACTAATCACATTCTTATTTATGTTTTGTTTTTAATTTCTGTTCAATAACTGAACAGAAACAACAAATTTCATCCTGTCATCAACAGTCAATCAAATTGCTGTATTGGTCTCAATTCTGAACAGAACAGTTTTCTTCTCACCAAAAATAATTTGTGTAATAAAACTTCCAGAACTACTTTTACAAAATCTCTCAAAACAAAAATCAATATGAATTAAAGCTATAATCTCTGTTAAAAATGAATAAATAAATAGTCTAAAGACTAACAAGTACATGAATTATTCAAGTTATAGATGAAGGGAAATAACTCCTGAGGAAAAATATTTTTTCACAACTGGAAATTTAGTTATTCACCAGTACTTGGTTCCTTCAATATCTGTGTATTCAAAGAATGTGTAAAAATGTTACTAGCATAGTCAGTATTAGCATTGTTATGGCCAGACAACCTACTTCACTTCACATAACAAGATAATCTTCTCACGCACTCAATGATATTGATTCCATACCAAAATCCATCTATTTGATCATTATTTTCATAAAGTTATAAATGTTTTTTTGGACCTACAAATATATTGCAAACAAGACTTTCCTTTTTACTGCCTTTTGTAGAAAATTATTCTTGCAAGAATTCACAAGAAGCTTACTAAATATGAATTCTATGTAAAGAAGAGAAGAAAGAGCACAACAATTGTATGGCTGCCAACTCAATGTAATAAAACCATAATCATGACTCAAAATTGTATCTTTTAAAAGTATTCAAGATATGAATATTATACTTACCACCAAAGAGAAATATCATTTGCTCTGGTTTAAAATCAGGTAAAATGTCAGTTAACAATTAAGTAGATTCAGTGAAAATATATATTTCTTCAAGTTATCATCTTTATCTTCATAAGGAGACTTTAATAAAGAATAACATTTTTGAACAATAAAAACAGACTTCCTTTTGAAAGTTTGCGAGATTGATCCATTAATATTTCTTGCAACCTCTACAAAAAGGAATAAACAGGTCTGGTTAGTCACTCAATGGAAACCGTAACACGATCAACGTCTTCTGCCATGTTGGAGGTGATCAATTAAAACATTGGAAAAAGGGGTGATGAATGAATCAGTTACTTCTTTCGCCTTTTATTGGGCTATGATCACTAAAAAAGTCTGAATTTTCAAAAATAAACAAGTGTGAATGCTGCCAGCCACAAAATAAGGGACCAATTTAGAATAAACTTACATTGTAAATTGAACTAAAACTAAAAACCTTTTTTGGGGGTTAATTTTGAAAAAACAAAAAATCGTTTTTCTAGACATAATTAGGGAGTAAATGTTTAAATTTCCAGCCGATACACGCAATACATACATACATAGCCAGCCTTACCAAATTAAAAACTGAAGAATCCTATGTTGACAGTTTTGGTTGATGGTTTCTAACATTAACACATCTTTATAATAATGATAGTTTTTCTGTGGCTGTGTTTGTGTGTATGTTATCATAACTCATCAAAAATGGCAGATGGTAGGCAGAAATGTTTTAGCCCCGCATCTTCAGGATGCTCTAACTTAGAGAATAAAACAAATCTGGGCGGTTTTCAACCGTTACATTATGTTTTAGTTAGGGGTTCAATTTACTATACAATTACAATGTGGATATGGGCCCTGGTTTTATGGTCACAGTTATTACACCAACTTGAACATTCATTCTTCAAGGGATTTTTCTATGACATCATCAGAGACAATTTTGTTCAGATCATAGTTTCTTTTGGAATTTTTGTTCTGATAACACTTTCTTTTGGAAGTTGTTTTTTTTACCTAACCTCATATTCTGATAACAGTTTTTTAGAAGTTAAGTGTAATTTTTTTACCTGAGCTCATATTCTCAGCTTTAATGGAGAAAGTGCTATCAACAAACACGATAATAATCACTCAGAATATTGTTTCAAGAGTGAATCTACATGCCAAATATGAGCAGAAAATGCAAAAACACAATACTGCATGACTGATGCTAAATAAGTGCAAATAACAGAAGCTATTATGGTCAAGGGGTTTACATGTGAGTCAAGAGACCTGATTAATTTTGACAACAAACATCTTTACACACTTTCATAATCTGCATGCAGTTGACCTCACCAAATAAATGCAATCACCATTTAAAATTAAAAAATAAACCAAGCTAGCACATTCTAAAAAGTATACACAATTTTATAAGGTTCAAACAAACACTAATGAAAGTGCTCAACTACCATAGATAATACACCTCTGCGTTTTTATTTTTGTTAGATAAATCATTATTATTTAAATTTTTATGACTACTTTTTACCTTCATCTTAAATTTTATTAGTTGCTTTTTATCGCAACTTTTGCTCACACCGATTACCCTCACGCAATGAGCAAATAGTGTTGATCAGAAAATAAAGAATAAGCCTCGGGTGGGACTTGAACCCACACCCCCTAACTGCAGACCAGGTTAAACTGTGCTTCCCCTGGCTAGGGGTTATGGGTTTGAGTCCCACCTGAGGTATATTCTTTTTTTCCCCGATCAACACTATTTGCTCACTGCCGGAGGGTAATCGGTCTGAGCAAAAGTTTGGGATAAAAAGCAACTAATAAAATTTAAGATGAAGGTAAAAAGTAGTCATAAAAATTTAAATAATAATGATTACCATAGATACATTTTGGAAAATTTTTTATTGCCAACTGAAGTAAGAAGATAAATAAAAAAAAAAAAAATAAATGCTCTATAAAAAAAATGATTGGTTTTATTTAATAAGACATGTTCACATGAAAATATGTTTTACTTATTTATTATTATTAATATTATCTTATATATGTCCTGTTTACTTAAAATCATATTATTTGAAATTGAAGTGAAGTTGTTTAATCAAATGAGAAGTAATATATAAGTTACTTTCAACTAATCAGACTAATTTCATTCATGTGCAAGATACAGGAATGAATTCTTCAGAGTTCAATACATAAGAATGCCCCAGGAAAATTGTTCACATCTTGTGATGGTTCTTCAGATGATTGCATTCATGAGAATTTTCTAAAAAGATTTTTTTTTTACTATTTAGTTAATTAAGTTAAACATTTGAACAAATTAAAATATGCCAAATTCATAATTAAGTGCATATTTTTTAAGACTATTTTACATATGAGAAATAAATTAAGTTATCATCATTTATAGCGTGCAAAGTTATTTTCATCTTCTATACTTTCCTTTGTGTGAGTCAGTAAGATTCTCATGAAAATCTCAAATAGTTACCTGGAAATATCCGTTTTGATGATTAAATGGAGTGAACATATTTGATAAAGTCAGTCATAAACAGTGCTTTAACCTTATTTCTTTGTAAAGGGACAGAACTCTTGAAACAAATATACTTGTGAACCTCATTTGAAAGGTAATTCTGAAAAACATGCTTGTAGAAAATCAATAAATAAGAGTCATATTTATTTCAATATTAACAAAATCAACTGCAATTCCTGTTTATTCATTAAATATAAATAACCAACAAGCATTACCTTCAATGTTAGCTTTGTTTTTTATACTTGACATAATTAAAGGATATGTAATTAAAACTTATATTAATATTAAATGACTCCATATGAAATGGTGAAGTGTAGAGTGTGAGGCAGGTCGAAATGTTGTCTTTTTGGAGTGATTCTTGTCAAGGTTCTGAGGTGAAATGGAGGGTGACAAGGTTTTGCTAGACATTTGGTCTACAATGTGTATTGTATTACCGTTGAAGTGGTATATTTTCATGTACTGTAACTTGGTTATCTGGAAGAGTACTTGAAACAGATAAACTTGGTTTTAGGAATATCTAAACCCTGGATGTTCTGAAGGAAATATATGTGTCAAGTGATTTAACTCAATGACCGGAGTATGTGTGAGCGCAAAGTCCATATATGGGATTATGTATCCGTTACATAGTCATATCCCTCATAAGGCTACCTGTCATTGTTTGGGGGTAAAATAGCTTTTGAAATCATTAACCATTCAAGAATTGTTTAGACTATTGAACTCAATCGTTATGTTGCTTTTGTTGGTACTACATTTCATGTGATCCATTCTACAGCCTTTTTATAAATCAGGTGTAGATCAGGTATTTGGGTGGGGGGTATTACCCAAAATATATTTGTGTTAAATGATATTACTCTTCCCTTCCCCCACCATCACCTCCTGCAAACTTCAAAGTAAACAAAAACAAGCTAATAACTTCTCTTATGGTCAAGAATTAATAAAAGACTTAAAAAGCCACACATGCTTTAATAAGAATAGCACACATAAAAATTTAATAAAAAGGATTGAAGGATTTTATTCAAACCATCTCCACTTCAGGTTTTGGGAAAATGGTGCAGTTTCATTTTTGACAAAATAACATCAATATCAGGCCTTTTTGATGTCAGAGCAACTTGGATGCAGTCTTTGGGGTTCAACCAATTTCTGTACTTTGTTTTCAAGTTCATAAAGGTAGAAAATCCTTGTTCACAAAGGTAGGTCATTGCAAAATGCAGTAGCATTTTTGTCTCTTCAACATGTGCAATTTTAGATGCCTTTACAATTTTGACATCCAAAAAGACAAGAGATCGAGCTATATAACTATAAAGTGCACTTGAACACATTAAGTTCAACACACAAATTGATTTATAAATATTTTTATGGACACAGTAGTTATCATTTGAAAGTGGTTTTACAGCTTAGCTGTAAAATAAGAAATCACAAATAAAAATGTTTGCACTTATCTAAATTAAAATTAATATTATGTTCTGAAATAACAAAGATATTGCAGAGAATTATGACGCCAAAGTATTAAATGATTTTACCATTCAATGCACACATCATAAGGTATACATATGTATGAAAATTATGTTTGAAGTTTTACATGTCCTAAAGTAAACTTACTCTTTAGGTTGTGACTTATTCATTTTAGTTATCTTTAGCTGTGTAATGAAATACACTCAGATCATGTGTTCGCTTGCTGAAAGAAGGAGGGTACAGAAGACCAGCATTTTTTTTTTTGGGGGGGGGGGTAGTATTAGGTTTTGCACTCAGCTGGAGAGTATCATCTTCCGGGCCAGAATATAGGTCAAACTGCTGACCAAGGGAACAAAGAGAATGCGTTCGACCAATCAGAGTATTTTTAAGGGTACACTGTGATTTAACACCAGGAGTCAGTTGCACACAGCAGCAACAGGTCAACAAACTAGGAGCTTGACTCCGCACCCATTAGGGTGCGGGAGAAAATGGGAGGAGGAAGTCAGTACAGCCTGATTTGAACTGCTATCATCACCCTACTGATCACTCTTTCAGTAAAGCAATTATGAACCGGACTTAACCAACTCGCTAGATTTTCAGTAAAACAGAAATCAATACCCTCATTAATCCGTTTATCGACGGAAATAAAAGGAACCATTTTCCCCTTTTGAAATCACTGATTTTTGTCGTCTTTTTCTCCGACCACATGGGAGAGCCTATTTCCTGTATGGACCAACTGTTTGTTTCCCTCCACAGATTATTCTCTCCCTCCACAGATTATTCTCTCCTGTAAATGTGCAACCCTGGTATGAGACATTTCATTTCGGCAGAACATGTACAAGACGGTTATACTACAGCTGTACAAAATCCTAATTCATTTATGGAGCTATAACATGCTGGAAGAATTCTATTATTGAATATACTGTCATGATTGCGCACTTATATATTCTTTTCATTCCCGTAACAAGATTTGTCTGTTACAAAATAGGTAGGTGTAAGGGCTAGACAATTGATTTACGAATGAAATTTTATTTTAACACTTTTCTGATGTATTTCTTGCTGTTGGCGGAAATCTTGGTAGATGCAAAATATGATATAAGGTCTTTTTCAATGTGGTGAGGGAGAACAACAAGAACAAGAAGATGATCATAATCATCTGGGTCCTTCAGTCTTAATTGCTGGCATTAGAGTGTACCCCCTATCCTATCCTTTTAATGCAACAGGAGTTGCTGTTTGGAGGACAAATCTCAGGTCATCAGGATATTTTTCATTTTTTGGTTACCAGCACAATGGCAAGACAATGCATATGTATGAAATCTGTATTATTGGTGATTCTTTTATTTTAAACACACCGGGCACAAAAAAAAAAAAAAAAATCGCTTCTTACTGATATACATAAACAATCTTTATTTATTTCTGAAGTCTCGGGACACCATGAAAACTGCAATACAAGTGATGGACAGCATAAAACAAAGATAACATACATAGAGTTTGAATACAAAATGGCACAAATTAAACAAAGAAATAAGTGCAGTTTAAACAGCATAAATCAACAAATTGACAAAGAAACATGAAGCTTAAAAACATGGCATTATCGTAGGTTACAAATGAATCGAATTTTAAGCATAAAGTTCAAACTACAAGAATAAACAATACTAAGTGTCTCTCGTTGTTCAGTAAAGTGCATAATTGTTTTACCGTGTTCGCCTCTTGACCGATAGTAGAAATAATTCAGGAACAAATCTCTTGTGGTGTTTTGAGAAGCTCAGAAAAAATTGGAGATATCTTAAACAAGTGAGGTAAAACTGAGTTTATGATTTCATCGGTTGTATATAGGGTACTGTGTGAATGGCTGGTGGTGGGTGTATGTGTAGGAACATGTGTTCCTAAACTAAGGTGCCTTTTCAGCTCCATTACCAAGAGTTTGGGGCATGTGTTTCTAATCAGATGAGCCACCTTTCCGGTCCTTAATTGGAATATTATCTGGCAAGTCGCCAGAGGAAAGCTGAAAGAAAGAAATCTTTATCTCTTTGAAACTTCCCCTGGCTGGGAATTCTCATCTACTTAAAAACCCATTAGGGAACTCAAAGGGACCTGTTTCCAAGATATTGTTAAGTTATGGATCTTATCTTTAGCAAATTACTTTGGTCGGAGTTAGCCAGATATTTGCGATCATTTGTAAAAGTTTTTCTGCCTCACTAGCGTCAGCTACACACTGCAATTAACTTTTGTTTTGAGTGTAAGGGAAGAAGTAAAAATGAATTTATTGTATATACTTCTTGAATATTTGCACAAAACTGCAAATCAATATTTACAAGAAAGGAAACAGATAGTACACATGAATAGGCACTATAACAACAGTTAACTACAGAAAGTATATCAGTTGGTTTGCAAACTCAAACTTTTCCTGGAATTAATGAAATGACAATTTCTCTTGAAACTTTTAAACCAATATTAAGTGTCCATCGACTTTTTTATGTATAAAGTATGTTGCTAAAAATAACATATGTGATCAAACTTAATGAGATACTTTTATTTTCTTAATTCAATATTGTTTTATTATGGATGTTTTTCAAAGTTACTTTTACCCTTCATTTTACAGATTTTATTATATTTATAGCTGCATAATATAAAAAGTATTCCACCTTTATTTATTCCATCATTTATGTTTAACAATGAAAGTTTAGTCTAAAATTTGTCTACAAGGACTAGTTTTACTTAACTATATCAATACCTATCTTTATGCAGATTACATGAAGTTCTTTATAAATATTACACTCATACACAGGTTTACTAATCAAATACATCCCTCATGCATGTTAAGAATAATTTTAGTATTCTAAAATTTTCAAGAAAGTTTTTAAAAAAGAAGAAAAGTTAATATATCTTCCTAACCAACTGGTGCTTTTAAATAGCAACCATTCAACCATATTTTACAGTTTAATTTAATTAAAAGATGTGTCTATATCCAGCACAAATAGTAACCATTAGCAGCAGAGCAACAGGATGCAAGAATGGACAAGAACAGGATGCTAGAACAAAAAATGCTCAGAGAATAAGTTAATTAACAGTTCATTGATGACTTTGTATTACAGGGTTTATTTTAATATGCAGTAGACCCTTGCTTGTGCAGTTCTAAATCAATTTGTGCAGTTCTAATTCTAAATTACATTTTACAATTTACAACTACAACAGGTCTTTTAAAATACTTGCTGTACAATTGATAGGAGACAATGAATATCAATTAAGGGTAAAGTGAAACGTAAAACTTGGACAACTTACCAGACCATTATAATTCACAGTGAATATAAAACAAATAAAAATTATTGACAACACTTAAAATTTATAAAATATTAAAAATAGCCATTACAAATGCTTCTCAGCAAATTTGACTATGTAAGTGAAAAATTAAAGCTGTAACTAATGTGCTATTTATAATTATTCTACCACATGAACATTGAAAGTGTAATCTTTCTGTGATCAACCTATCTTCTGCTTTTTCACTATGTCCATGACTAAGCTTATGTCATTTAGGATGTTAGCTACAACCACTCAATAACATTTTTCAGGTTAATTTAATTGAAAGAATACTCAATTTCAAATATGTCATCAATTTTTTAGGATCAATTCATAAACGTTGTTTGTAATAATTTTGACAAAAAAGTAAGCATTTAATATATAATGAACATGACATCTTTGTCACTTTTTATAACCCTATACACAGAAAAGCAAATAAGACAATTGAAAGAAACAGACATAAATATTCAAAATTTATGAAAGTTGATAATTCATGCAAAGAAATCTCAAAAGTATAAAGGTCTCCGGCAGAAAACTTATTTTGATTACCATATTGTCTCTATCTATTGCAGGTTTTTTTATCATCAATCTGTATTTATTCCCTAGTAAAATACCTAAATTACAGCAAAATTGGTCAAGAATTAAAAATTTTAAACCAATTAGAACCAAACATGTTTTTTTTAACCAAAACTTGGTAAACAAACAATTGGATTGCACATAACTTACTATACCAAAATCTTCATACCTCCCCCAACCTTCATACAAAATTTTATTGAAATATCTTTAAATTAGGTATAAAATGTAAACAATCGGATTAACCATAATTCGCCATTTTTTTAATTCCAGCTGTTTCCCCAACATTCTAACTAAATTTCAACAAAATTGGTCAAGAATTGAAAATTTTAAACCAATTGGAACCAAAACATGGTTTTTGTTTATAAAACAATCGGATCGCACATAATTCATTTCATTCATATATCTTTAAAATAAAGGATATATTCAATTTTAAATTAAAGAAGTTACCCACTATTAAAACACGGACAACACCATTCTTTTTTAATCGGTAGCGAAACAGTCTCTTGCCTATAATAGTGGCCTCTGGCAATGAAAAGGACTGTCAATCTGTAGCAATTCCCATAACATATATACAAATTTAATATAATATTTTTTTTTTAAATAAACAGCTAGTTATTAATGTGACAAACTTTTTATTTTTACCTACATTGTTTTATTTGTGGAACCAAAAAAAAAACTGAAACCTAATGGCTGTTTATTTAAAAAAAGAGAATGCTTTAAGGGAGGGGTGACAATGGAATGGGAGGGTTGACAATTGAATGAGAGGGATGACAATGTAATGGTTGGGATAGTCGCTTTAACCAGGGGTCATATAAAATGCTTTCTCCAAAAGTCCCAGCTAACCTATTAGCAGCTAAAAGTTAAGTTTCTTGCTTTGTTTGTCTGTTTTTTT
>VCCN01002572.1:1890999-1907121 GCA_006491835.1 Architeuthis dux
AAATTAGGGATCTGGGAGTAATAGTTTTGAAATTATGGGTGACATGTATGTTTTGATGAAAAAAAAGGAAAAAGAGTGTACATATAAATATAAAATAATTCCCCTCAGATTTTATGTGTACCTGTAGTACAAAAAGATCACCAAAATTCTAGATATCCCGAAGAGAGCAATTTCGGGGGCTGAGGCCACCAGGAGTTACCGCTCCAGGTGACACCAACCCTAGATATGCCACTGGGAATTTGAAAAGTACAGTAATTTATTAATAAAATAATCTTATTTAGTCTTTATTTTCACATATCAATAGAATGTACATAGAGGTTGTAAATAGATGTTTACTTGAAGATGTGACTAATTTCCCTTATTTTTGTATGTCTAGTAATTTTTTCCAATTATCAAATTTTCCTTTTCACATTAGCTAATTGTCTGGAAGTGTCTAAAACTCATATAACAACGGTCAGATAAGTATTATCTACTTTTAAGACATCTATTTATATATTGATGTGTGAAAATTATAATGGAGTGCACAGTCATCATAATGTAAACAAAAGAAAAAGAAGTCCTTTACTCTGCAGGACCATTTTGATAACTTAAAGACTAAACAATATAACATTTTAAGACTCTGAGAAGTCGTATTTTAATTGAGATTTCTTTTCGTGTTTTGTGTTTAAATTGAACTGTACATTTTCATTAAACTGACATTTTGACCACCAGAAAAAAATGAAGGAAGAGGATTTGTTCTGTTCTTAAGATTCTTAATAAACAATTAAACCAAGTAAAACATGTCACATGATACTTGGAGAAGAGATGGTTCACTGTTAAGTAAGTCCTATTGCCCCAATAAATGTCACGAAGGACCTAGCATGGTACCCAACAATCAACTAGTTCATGGGATAATTTGATTTGATTTGAATAATATAATTAACAAATATGATACACATATGCAAAGAAATTATTATTACACAGAATTTGAGTAAACATTAACCAACAGAATCAAATAATTATTGAGTCTCAATCAAAAGAAGGCAGAGGTGCATATTGGGATATGTAAGAATCTTAGAACTATTCTATAATATGTTAGGTGGCTCTTAAATTTGTTTGTCAATCTGAAGTTTCTTTTTAATGTAACTACAGACATCTGTAACTGTCAGTTTTTCCAATTTTAATTCATTCAAAGCTCCTGTTAAAAATTGATTATTGTAATTTAGCACTAAAATGAAACCTTTGCAAAAACATTAATATCTGGTGATTGGACTGTCTCACTGTCAAATTTGAGCCGGATTTTTGTTACATTGAAAGTTAATATAGTATTTTTTTTTTTTAAATACACATCAGACTGAATTTGAAAATGCAGTAAAATTAATACTGTAATGAAAATGTAACAAAATCAATATATGGAATATATCAAAATTGATTTTTGTTATTCATTTATGCTATTTGGTAGGCAAATGAAGTGGCTTAATGATAGGATCAAAATCTCATATATATAAAGATTTGTATCCAACAATAACTGCCAGATATTCTCATATTTTTCACTAGTCACACATTTCATACTGGCCCTGTAGAACAATTTAATTTAAATATCCAATGTTTTTTTTCGGACAATTGAACTATTCTTCTTGGTAGTTTAGTTGTTCCCATAACATTTCAGGCAATCTATTCTATGACCTTCTTCAGGTGTAATATGTAATATCCATAAGGAAAGAAAGGGTCGGTTTTTCTGGTAGTGCAAAGCAAAAAACAGTAGCAAACAGAAAGTTTAAACATCAACAGCAACAAGTACAGCTTGTTCCATAATTTTTAATCTGGAGATGTTCTCTACATTATATATTATTAAACATGTTTTTGATATATATAAAAGTTTGTACAAATTCAGAAAATTGAGAAATCTAATGACTGTCAAGCTAAGGTCTTCAAACAGCTGGAACATTGAAAATCTTTGCCCCAAAAAATAAATCCAAGATTACATAATCCCTGGTGGTTATTACAAATGGACATTCATCAATAAACATCTTACTCTTTATAAATGGTTGAAGAAGAAATACTGCCAGCTTTAACTTCAAAATTAAAAAATGTTATTAAATTTTTAACAAGCTAAATGGACTTTTTGCCTTTTTATTTTATTAGGAGATTTCCAAGTTTTTTCTTCTTTTCATTATGTATATATTTAAATGAAGAATGTACACCCTACTTTAATTATAAGATCAATAAAAATGATTTTGCACTAATATTTGAGATCAAAAAATTGATAGAGTTCTCTCTCGTTAAATAGCAGCTAAACTTGTTAATGAAAACAGAAATTATCTATTTGGTTGTTACACATGAAATGTCATTTTTTTTTACATCATAGAGAATATAATGCTAAAAGTGATAGATTTACTATGTAATTCCATTTTTCTGCAGATTCAATATAAACTGAGTTATAATTCATTATTATTGGAGAAGTTATTTTTCCCATCACAATCTTTTATCAATCACACATTTTAACCACTTATTGGCTGATAAGATATCTCACTAGAAATTTCTTTGTCCTGGGTCTACTTACTCTGGCATTGAATTGGATAGTGATTCAAGACAATTCATAGATGGTGATGAAGGCAGTGAAAGCAATAATTGTCCTGGAGTGGCTGATGGGATATTTCACTGATATGATGTCACACAAAAATATCCCAGTCCCAAGTGGTTGATAAGTGGTTGACAAGGAAATTCATGATAATGTTAAATAATAGAATTTAGCTAAAATGGTGATACAGTACTTAAATTCAGTCTAATAAATAAAATAATGCCCTGTTGAAAATGTTGCTGGTAATCAAATTTGTTAAACAATTGGGAGAAAGCAAGATATAAATGAATTTTTACTTGTTTTTCCTGTCATAACTGACAGGATTTATTTGTAGATAAGTTTTTAACTGAATTATTATATCACATATCACATATAAATACAACCTCATTCAAGTTGGGAAAATAAAACTAAAATTTATGAGGAGGATTGTTCTTTAGAACAAATGTATATGTGAAAAACTAAAATGTAGAATGTTTACAAATGCAATGCATTAAGTTTTCACAGTAAAAAAGCTACTTTGGGGGTAAAACTGACAAAATGTTTGATGGAAATGGGGAAAAAGTGACATGCATGAAAAAATAAGAAATTATGGCACAATGATCATAATCCCAACCAGTGCTTAATAACATCCTACTTAAATCAGAACCGAGTTGGGAGCAAGATCTGTTAATGTTCAGTGAGAATGGCATGCTCAACACTAAACAACAAATAGATCTTAAAACTATGAATTCACAGCAGTCCTGTTTGTAGCTGCCACTGGTACAGACATAATTAGAGAAAAATAAATTCACAAAGAACCAGGTGTCCAGGGTGAAGAATTGTGGTAGGGAGCAGCCAGGCATCATCGCATGGCACTTTGTGATAAAAAGCAATGCCCTCAAGGGACAGACAGAGTCCCTTCGTTCGGCTTTGTCTCCACTAAAGAGAATTTAAGTAGGACCAAATGTCTCCAGGGACATATCTGGTGAATTTGTGGATATTTCTGCCTCAAGAAAAGGAGACTACAGATTTGATCATGCCAAAGCTGGGGTCAGAATAACTTGACCGTAACACTGGGGTTAATGAAAATCACACAAGCATTTCTTTGCCCATATTAAGAGCCCCGAGACGCCACCATACCCAGTCTCACAAAACAAGCTTCAGAGTGGCACAAGGTTTTCTTCTCCTCAGAATCACAACACAAAGTCCTAAGAGAATCTACAACCGGTAAGGGCGAATTAAGGTAATGGAGTTTTCACCTTCATCTCAAACTTCTGTGCTCTAAGCTTCATGAACTTATTCCTTCCTTGTAATTATTGAGTCATTGTGTGTTCAAATGCTGCTTATGATGTATATCGATGATTCCTACTATTTTAACCGTTTATATGTATTTTGCCTAAATTCGCGGCTTTATCATTGTATTGCAGTTTTGCTACGTTCAAACGTAGACGTTATGTATGTCAATTTACAATGTTAACCGTTTTATATGTATTTGTGTATTTTTCCTAATTCACGGCTTCGTCTTATTGCAGTTTTCGATATTCAGATGTTATGTGTGTTTATTTACGATGTTTTAACCATTTATATGTAGTTGTGTATTTTGCCTAATTTGCGGTTTAATCGTTGTATTGCAGTTTTCACGTTGTACTAGAACGTTGTACTAACATGTTGTACTAAAGATTGTCTATGTATATCACGTTGTACTAAGTCTTCGGGGAATAAAGATCGTTTATGTACACCAGTAAGAATGTCAAACCCTTTTCCTTCACGTAAAAGCCGGGCTGTAGTTACAGTGTTAATTATGAAGAGAAATAAATAAATAAAAGAATGTGAAAAAATCCAACTATATGGATTAGAAGAATAAATAAATAAGAATACAATAAATAAAGGAGGTTCATATCTGCTTGCAACATGTTTGATAGAGGCGCATCACAAAAGCATCCCATTCAGCCAATCAATAAAGGTGTTCTTTAAATATCCCTAACTATGCACCCAGTGGAAAACCAGGCCACATTTTTTATTTCCCTTGCCCACAACATCTAAGAATTTCCTGTGGCAAATACCCACCCCCCTACAAGTGTACATAAATATCTTAGCCCTACAAAACAGAAACCTTGCATTACCAAATTTGGTACAAGGACATCATATGATATAAGGAAGGTTAATGCAAGTACATTTCTGACCTTGGCATTAGTTACTTTCAGTGGCAATTTTATTTCGACATAAAATAGACCTGGTGTTACATAACTTTCATAGGTATCTTGATGCAAAAGTAATTTGCCAACTTTCTAACCTGACATTTGCCAGCTTCAAATCTTTTTAGATAATTATTTACTCATAGATTTATATATTATGTAAAATAATGGAAAATTAAAAAGAAAAAAGAAAATAAGATTCTTACTTCAAGAAAAGTCTTATTTGATTCAATTTAGATTTCTATAATGTTACTAAACCACTGCATTTGTTAAAGGATAGGATATTGTAAAAATCTCATTTCAAAAGTTCTCCATGTATATAAAAGGTAATGTGAAATAATATAAGCAAATTAAATAATCAGTTCATAATAAATTATTAAATTTAGAAGGCCTTACACATCCTGTTGAAAATTGCTCAAAGACATTTTAGGCATTTTCCAAGAAATTTAATTCTTATTACTTAAATAGCAAAATAAGTAATTAATGTCTATTTTGGGAGACATGTTCTACCTAACTTCCCTTTTCCCTTAATTCCAAATTGATCTTTCTGGGTTCACTATTATTTAACACATGTGATCCCAATGCACTAATACAGAATTAAAAGATGCACATCAAATACATTATATACCTCAAAACCTTTGTTTATCTATGCTAATAAATAATAAGTGAACTATCATGTACTCACAAGAAATAACTTTTTTCATATCATCCAAAGCTAAAGTTTACCTAAAAATATATTAGTTACACTAATACTTGTAAAATCTGTAATAGCCATAATGTATTTTCTAAGAGTAATTCCAAAGGCAATTCCAAAATAATATTTAATATTACTCAGATGCTATAGAGAGAGTGCAGAGGACCAAGACCATTCCAAGGCTGGGAGATATATCTTATACTAATAGATTAAAATAAATTAAGAGACCCTTAAAGACCCTGGAATACAGAAGAAAATGTGCTGACCTACTAGAGGTCTATATAATCCGGAACAACATACATAGAGTGGATACTGACATTCATTGCTCAAAATGTCCTGATAAGAAAATTCTGACTTCATCTATCTGCAGTAAAACCAGAGGACACAGCCATAAACTACAAATTCAGACCACCACTGGTGTTAGAAAAAATTTCTTCTCAGCATTATTAGCAAAGTAGCAAATGCATGGAACAGCCTAAGTGAAAAGGTGATCACATCCAAGAATATCAACATTTTAAAAGATAATCTTAATTCTGATATCGGCCATACTAAATTTAACTACCAATTCTCTTTACACCAATCCCAACTAAACAAGCTGGCTTTATGATGCAATTAACTGCTGTCAAAAAAGCCTGTTTCAAGTACATTCAATTTTTCGTCAAATCCAGAAAATTTGACAGTCACTTCTTATACATAATAGCTTTCTTCTTAAGCACTATAAAGAGACCATCATTTGAGAAATCCATTAAAAAAATAATTAAAAATATATTTTTAGTATGTCAACTAACATTACATAATATTGTGACTGAAAAAAAATCATGATAAAACAAAAATGGATATAAATGTCAAATGAAATTTCTATGTTTTACTGCCACAATCTGTGAATTTTGATTTTAAACCCCTGGCAATGTAGAAAATTCCATCTCACATACAGACATTCATAGATTATGAATATATTTTTTTTAATTAATATCAATATACTGTAAATTTCTGAAAATAATGTTTAGGATTCTTGTTAATGTGGAGAATAGATTTGAATGCGATGGACAAAAGCATGAACCCATACTTCCCAATTTTACTTCTTGAAATGGACAAATAAGTTGTAACTGTTGGCCAATCAGAAGTGTTGCTTATGTGTCCAGGTGAATATGTTAACAGCAAAACCATGTACACAAAAAGAAAAAAAACACTATGTAATGGGAAGAATTAACATTGACTAGCATTCCAAGGGAAATTATGAATCACCACCACCTATATATGCTTATTTTTACCTTGTGAATTAAACAGTGGTGGTAGGCAGTGATCCCTAAAAAGTCCAAACTTTCAAAAAACAAGTGAGAATGCTGCTGGACACAAACTAAGGGATCAATTTGGCATAAACTTACATTGTAAATTGAACGCCCCTATTTTGGGAGGGAATTTTCAAATAACAAAAATATCATTCGCCCTACTCATTGGGGAGAGTGTGTGCAAAATTTCAAGTTTCTACTATGAACAGTTAGAATTGGTGAAGTCCGGATATATAGATAGATACATATAAATGCCAGAACACATGAATAACCTAAACCGGTCTGCTGTGGATAGCAGTGATTAATAATAAATGCATCCCAGCAGATGCTAATTGTGTCCTCTTCAAAATGCATGACTTTTGTCTATAACTTTGAGAAAAGTCATTAATACAAAGGAGTTCAATTGTCCAAAGAAAGGTTAGAATAGAGAGTTATACTTACTTGACAAATCCAACATTAATATGCATGAACTTGTTCATCTAAGTGAAAACTACAGTGGACCACAACTACAAAGCTTGCACATTTTATTATTAGATATATTAGATATACAAAGAAACCGTATACCAAAAAAACTGATAACTTACAACACCTGTAAACTGAAGTAATTGTGGTCTTTATAAATCATAACTAATCTGTCTTGCCATTGTGCTTTCAGTAAGTTTGGCATCTTTCAAAGTTATCCTTTGACCTGTTAGCATAAGAGGCACAGGTGCATTTACGCATGATTCAGTATCCCATTTGTAAAGGCAGGATTCACTACTCACTCAGGAACATGGTACTGGTATCTGTAGCTTACTATCAAATTTCTATCTCATTTCAGTATCATCAGGGAGATATATGATTTTTCCCCAGCTACATATCCCTTCATGTTTCTTTTGAGAAACAAAAAAACAAAGAGCCTCCAGTTTCCATTGTCCTATATTCTTCATCACCTTTTGTTATGTCAAAACAACCTGACTTTGCCCTCAATGCTATGCCAACATCTCATGTTCCAGATACTCCTAAAATCTATATCATGCTTGCTTGTGCTTCTAGTCTGAAGGTAGATGTCTAGTTATCAAATGACAGAAAAAGAAAAAGAAAAGAAAATTGTACAGAGAGAAATTGAGGAATACAAGAAAAGAAGAGGAATTTGATGGACATAGAGATGGGGGGGGGATAAGGAACAAGAGTCCAACAGAAAGATAGAGTAAAGGATGTAGAAAGAAGATTGATTTTAATATACTGACTACTCATTTATGTTGATGTTATTTAAGCACGCACTAAAAGCTTAAAGGACATTGGAAAACAAAAACAAAAATACTGCTGATATATAGAGAATCAGATAAAGGATCTTTTATATAAGACTATAATAAAAGGATGATTTTATACCAAAATTAAGCATGGAAAAGCCTTTTCTTAAACTTCTACGAACCTCCAGGAATAATAAAGATAATTGTTTAGCTTACAGACTGAATTTGCTGGGAAAACAAACAAAGAAGCATTAGGTATCAATTACATTACATGTTTATTTGTGAGGCAGGAGGAGGCCCCCCCTCCTCCTGCCTCACAGAGTAGTTTATTCAGATTTTTCCAGGTGAAAAATAATAATTACCTGATCTATTATATAGAGCCAATGAAAATTAACAAAAATACATTAGTAATTAGAAATGGTCAGCTCTCGAAGTACTGATTTTCAGTGACATTTACCATATACCGTAGTGTGTAATATCTTCCATGATTTCAGTGTAGGTTTTAAGCTATTCTCACTATATACAATTACGATAAATCTGGTACTAACCACTTAGAACTTACTGATATGGCTGTAATTGCTTATTTAGTGTATTAATTACATACAAACAGGTCTATTTAATATTCACATCACGAAATATGAGAAAATCTTCCAGCAAGTATCAGATTTTTTAATATGAAATTTCAGAATTTAAAAAAAATTTTAGATACAAATTATTTAATCAAAATATTCCTCCGCATTCTCTATAGATTTATTCTACATTTGCAACAAGTCATTCAAAGAACTGATAAATTTATTGAAAGCTTCTTCAATTTGATCTTTATTGCTGCTAAGGAAGTGGTCTGCATGCTTGAAGAAATTGTAATTTATGGGAGAGAGGTTGGGTGAACAGGCAATATACAATAAAGTCTCCATCTTCAACCGATTCAACATTTTTGCAACATGAGGGCAAGCATTATCATGCAACAAAATTATATTATTCATCAAATTGCAAATAGTTTGTGATTTTAATGCATTTTTACAAGCTGGACTATATCTGTATGAGCATTAATAATTGGTTACTTTAAAAGAAATTATGATACAGGTCTGGTTAGTCACTCAATGGAAACCGTCACATGACCAACATCTTTTGGCAGCATGCTGTGTTGGAGGTGATCAATTAAATAAGTTACATCTCTCACCTTTTGTTGGGCAGTGATCACTAAAATATCTGAATTTTCTAAAACACAAGCGGTCAGAAACTAAGGGACCAATTTAGCATAAACTTACACTGAAAATTGAATCCCCCACTATTATGGGTGGGAATTTTCAAAATAAAAAAGATATAAGGAGTAAATGTTGAAATTTCTAGCTCCATTGGTGCAGTCTGTATGCGTGATACATACATACATAGCCAGCCAGCCGAACCAACTTATAAACTGAAGAAACCTATGTTGACAATTTTGCTAGATGGTTTCTAATATCAAGCTACTCCTGTTTTACCAAATATTCACTATAAACATCCAGGGATGACAGTGTAGTTGATGTTTTTGCTTCTCATCTGCAGCCAGTAATTGTACAGATCTTCTTTAAGTTATTATATTGATCCAGTTTTGTATTGTAACATCACTTTTGATGAAAAGGGGATTTTATATCAATTTCATACAGTTGAACATGAATAATGCAGGCTACCATACATATTTTTTGTTCCTCATTCAAATCAAATAGAACACATTTATCAAACTTTTTTCCTTATCAATCTTAAATGATTTGAAATGCTTACAATCAATCTTCAATCTATATTGTAATAAGCAACGTGTCTGTACACTTCTGTCTTTCACACAAAATTGGGGGGTAGCATTATACTGTGTGTAAAAAGATGATAACAAATATATATTACTGATTATTTGCTACAAAAAGTGAGGGTCACATTATATTCAAAGATTCATTTGTAAGTGTGGCTCTACTTTGAAACAGATGTGCACTAGCTGAGAGTAGAGGTATCAGTTAAGTGCTGGATAGGTGATGTGCATCAGCACACACTTGAAGTGGTAATCTCTAACAACTAGTATTCAAGTGCTGATAAAATGTGTGACAAAGCTTAGGATACTATTGCAAAAGAGAATATGTGCAAACAAGTTTGGCACAAGCTATTTAGTTAAATGGTCTACTCTACAAAATAAATACATGGTTGGTGGAAATCACTGACAAATAGAAAAGAAAACATGACTTCAAATTAGAGTAGGGAACCTTTTCTACAAATTAAATACAAACAATCTGCAGTAAGCATTCAGAATAAAATGACTATTTTTGGAAGCCCACATTTTATTGGATAACTTCAAATCAACCAAGAACAAAAAAAGCAAAACGATGAGTAAAACAGAATTAGTACAGTGACAATCAAGTCTTGGAGAGTTTGAGCAAAGTGAGTGCCAATCCTTCACAAGTAGTGAAAATCAGGTAAACAATTTTGCACACAATTAGCAGAAGCAGAGAAAATTCACCTGAATTGTTCTTCATAGCCCAGCATTGCTAATACCTCTACTCACAAATCAATAACAAAGGAATCAGAGGCTCCAAGAAAAGTAACATTGGTTCAACTGTCTGCTACAAGTTGACTTTTATAACCTACTGACTAAACACCACATGCCCCTCCAAAAAGATAATGAAAGAGGAAAGATTGATACTAAAGCCAGAAAGTTCCTACATCTGCAATAAAAACAGAATCTTATTTGCCTTCTTCACTGCAGAATATTGTTTACATACCAGTATTACATTCAAAATGAATGCCTCATTTGCTTTGCTCTCCGTCAATTCAGCCTATTTTGTAGGCCATTGGTCTATCAGGCTTGTAGCTGATGCCAGACACACATAGTTTGAGATGAAGTAAAATTTCAAAAGAACCAGGTGTCCGGGAGTAAGAGTTGGGATGGGGAGTTACCAGGCGCCACCGTGCACGCCTCATGATAGGGAACCGGTCTTCACAGACAGACGGAGTCATTTTTCGCCTGGCCTTGTCCCCACTAATGAGAATATAAGTGGGAATTTATGGACATTTTTCCTCCGTAGAAAGGTGACCCCAAATTTGATCGCGCCGGAGCCAGGGTCAGAATAACTTGACCTTGTGACTCCAGGGTTAATCCAAAGCACGTGTTCAGTGCATACACACATTTCTTGGCCCATATTAAGGCATTGCCAGACTCTTCCAGGCAGTCCCGCAGAAATCATCCAGGGTGCACGCGGTCTCTCCTCACCTGATCACGACACCAGAGTCCTAAGACTATCAGAGGGGGAATTACGGTAACAGAAAAGAGTTTTTACCTTTGTGTCAAACCTTTGTGCTCTGTTTTAATTCATCTCAAACTAAATTGCCACTACAAGCTTCATGAACTCATTTCTTATTTAGCTATCGAGTGATTGTGCATTCAAATGCTGCGTGTGTTATTTACAATGTTTTTACCGTCTTATGTGTATTTTGCCTAATTCATGGCCTTATTGTTGTATTTACGGTTTTCTATATTCAAACGTAAATGTTGTGTATGTCGGTTTACGATGTTAACCATTTACATGTATTGTGTATTTGCCTAATTCATGGCCTTATTATTGTATTTACGGTTTTCTACGTTCAAACGTAAACGTTGTGTATGTCGGTTTACAATGTTAACCATTTATATGTATTGTGTATTTGCCTAATTCATGGCCTTATTATTGTGTTTGCGGTTTTCTACGTTCAAATGTGGACGTTGTGTGTCGGTTTACAATGTTAACCATTTATATGTATTGTGTATTTGCCTGTTGTGTATGTCGGTTTACAATGTTAACCATTTATATGTATTGTGTATTTTGCCTAATTCATGGCCTTATTGTTGTATTTGCAGTTTTCACGTTGTACTGTACGTAAAGTTAACAGTTGTACTGTACGTAAAGTTAACACGCAATAGAGATCGTTCATGTACACCAGTAAGAAGCGTCAGACCTTTTCCTTCATCACGAGTACGAGCCGTGCTGTAGTTACAAGGCTTATATGTATCTCACAAAACTTCAACAAAATTATTATATGGATTTAGTATTTCTAAGCATTAAATGTCTTTACATTAAACGTTTTAGAACATTCTTTCCTAGTTAAAAGTTTGCTGTTAGTTTTGATAATCATACACTTTTCATTACTTGAAAGGTATTGGATAAATATCAACAATAGAAATACACTGATGAGCCAAAATATTCTGACCAGCGGAATGTGGCAAGAATGACAGTTACTGTCTGGTAGCAATAGCGCATGTCAGGGTCATAGGTATAAGCAGGTAAGTCAGCCTCCACTACTTCTTTTTGATGTGTTGAATGCCGCAGTTATGGGCAATAAGAAAGATTTGAGTGGCTTTGATAAAGACCAAATCGTTATGGTCAGAGGACTAGGTCAGAGCATTTTCAAGCATTTTGTGGGGTGGCTTGGGTGACAGATCAGAAAATTTCAAAAAATTAACTTTGCATATTTTTGAACCGAACTATATAATCAATATGAATCAAAAAAGCATTAATTATACTTTGTGTCAATTTCCAATCTCTTCAATTCACCCTTTGCAGTTTCTACTGCAGCTATTTGGTACCAATAAAACCTCTGACCAAGATGGCAATTCTCATCATTTTACTTACTCAGTCACACACTTTCATTTTAAAATGAATACATCTTGCCAACTTCTTCACAATATGAAGTCAAAAATAATATTGAGATCTTATAGACAAAAGAATATCACCAATTGAATATTGATAATTATTTCTTTTGAGCATTATGATTCTTCACTTTCAATTGCCAGAAAATGTGAAGGACATGCATATAGATCTATAAAAGAAGGGCAAAAATACAATTTCATATAGCATGAGATAACTGGTTATATAAACAAAACAATTGATTTCAGAAACAGTAATAAAAATATTACTTCATTTTACCCAATACATAATTCAAAGAACATATTTAATTCTCAATGTGTTTGATTAGTGGCTACAAGAGTTAATAAAATTTGTTTTTCTTCATGGAACTTTACTACAGGACAATGAAATACAGCTATGGGAAACAAATGAATTGCTTTGAAATATCACACAATAAAAACACCTATACATGTTTATATATTCATATATATCAAATGTTAGAAAATGTAGCCAAATGTCCTCAGAAGTATATTTTATTATGTATCTTCTTGGGAGTAGAATACATGACTTTTTTAAATAAAAAATTAAGACGATCTTGAAAATGTCATAGTGGAGAATTTATTCCACTTTTAATTATTCTTGATATTGTCTCAATATATCAACTATTTTCATGGATACAATGAATAATATACTCAAGTTTCACAAACACTTTGCAGATTTGTATTTATACATGTGAAAAGAACAAAAGATTGATATGCACCATTGATAGTACTAAGTATGATAATACCATGATACCAAATATAATGTAGTTCAATGATATTGATTAATATATTATGGTGTATCATGTCATATTATAAATCTGAGTTGTGTCAGCTAAGGACCAAGTCAGGAAATGAGAAAACATATTTAAAACTAAAAGAACAAACTGATTTATTCCAGCTTGTATGTTTACACAAAAGTGTCATCAGAGTGACAAAAAAGTTGGGGTTCAGTTGTCAGACTTTTGTGGAGAAAGTATATCAAAATGGTGGTTGGAGTTTAACAAGCATTCACTATATCAGTAATACTTACCCAGCCCAGGATTCGTCCTAGTGCTGGAAAAGTTCTGAAAAGCATTGCTCGGGATTCGTCCCATGACCCAAGTCCAGCGAGCTCAGGATTCATCCTGTGATCAAAGTTCAGCATGCCCAGGATTCATCCTGTGACAATGTCGAGCCTGCCCTAATGTCCTTGTGACATTAGTCGCAGGGACTAGAGAGATTTTTAGAACTGCCTGCACATATGCGTGCAGGACCCCACACTAAAATCGACCTTGTGTCAAATTTGCCCTTGTGGGGAGGCAGATAAACAAATACTTATATCAGTAATCATGGAAGTGATG
Source organism: Architeuthis dux (assembly GCA_006491835.1). Lineage (NCBI taxonomy): Eukaryota > Metazoa > Mollusca > Cephalopoda > Oegopsida > Architeuthidae > Architeuthis > Architeuthis dux. The sequence goes on from VCCN01002572.1 coordinate 1,904,952, forward strand.
AACCATTATTAAGGCTATGTACATAAAAACTGAGACTTTGACAGTGATCTACTCATTAAAATCCATTTCTTTCATTTCACTGTACCATACTATTCCAATTTTATGATACCTCTATACTAGAGGTTCCCAACCTATTTGTGTCGAAGAGCACTTTCGCGACTACCAGTAGTGTGGCAGGCGCCATTTACTTTTCAAGTCAAATTTATATTTGGACTTAATAATAAAAAATAATATTTAATGCCCATTTAAGATATTGCACAAAACAAATTACTGTGAAACAGCAAGTTTTTAGAAATTGTTTATTTGTCATATTTATTATGGAAAAGAAATCAAGGCAAGTTTATAGTTTTGACTTAATAATGAACAGTATGGACTGTATAACAGGCAGCCTATGTAAAATAATGAGCATAATACACAAAACTAATTCAAATAAACTAAAATCAAAACTAAAAATGCCAAACAAATTTACTAAAATCACTTTGTGAAGTAATGCATAAACACCTAACAAGAGAAAAATGTTTGGGGGAGCCAAATGCAGCTGGGGGTTTGGGGGTATTGTAAGCATCCTGATGGGGTTCAGGGGCAAAGCTCTAGAAAATTTTGAATCTCTAAGCATCTCAGGACCAAAATTCCTTGTATTGTAGCAGTCAGAGACTATTGAATTGTATTGAATTGTACACATGTCATTCTCCCCAAGCCAAAACAAACTTTTTACATAAACATCAATGATATGATATATAGCAATGATATAAACTGGGATCCCAGTTTATATCATTGCTATATATCATATCATTGATGTTTATGTAAAAAGTTTGTTTTGGCTTGGGGAGAATGACATGTGTACAATGCAATAATGTTGTAAAATGATCAGTGTAGAGCAATGATGTCTTAAAGAATCATGGTTTTTTAGATTTTTGGAAAAAATGCATTTTTTCACAAAAAAAAGATTATATGGGACTTTTGGGATTCTTGTATAATTGTGTCAATGCTACCGGGCATACTACAGTGATTCACATTCACATAATGGCTTGTGTGGTGTGTCTTTTGTATGTAACTGTTAGTTCAATAAATCTCTCTTTGTTATTACTATTTTACAAAAAGCCTCTCATTTTTTCATCCGATTAATATTGATACTATCACCATTTCATTTCGGTATTTTTGCCTGTGGACTACTATCATAGCTACAACTTTACCTAAGAACTACTCATATTAATATTACATGGCCCAAAGTTTACTGTTAGTGGACATTCGGTCAAATTCTAATTATGGAGTTTGATGCATACACATAACCATAACTGACCAACATGCCACAACAAATTTAAATATCTGGAGGGATTTCACAACTGAAACTACTTTTTAACATAAAAATTCCAATTTCTCTTCAAATGATATTTGTACTGGCTCACTTGAAGTAGTCAATATTTATAATAGATATGCACAAAATATTTTTCCCTATTTCAAATACAAATCATACAATTTCAACATTAAATAAACTAGAGTCTCACCAAAGTATTTTACATATTTTTATTTTTCCTAATGCAGAAGCTAATTCAATATACAAAAATCATATTAACAAATTGACGATCTTCAAATAAAAAAAATGAATGATTTTTTAATGCTACAAGTAAAATATGAAAATTACACCAGTTTGAGTTTTTATACTAGATATACATTTAAAGTATTTGATTTACATTCATAGACTGTCAGCGAAACTTGCATTAATATCAAGAAATCCAAGGAAACTAATTTCATCTGTTTCTTGTCAAATGAATAAAATGAAAGCCCACTATGTGGTTTCAGAACAGAAAACTCAAAGAAGCAAAAGTAACTGTTAGATGCAGCAGGGCAAATTAGATGGGTGGAGCAAATTTCACTTTTTTATTCCTTTGTGTCCCACCCATAAGGGGAAGGCAATCATTTATGAAAGTTAAAGCTCCACGGTCACTTAGCTATATATACAAATAACAACATTTTTAAAAAGATTCCTCCAAGGCATTTAGGTTTCTAAAACACATCCATATAACTCAATATGTTTCAATGTTTATATAGATAATATGCCAGACAGCATGAGATTTTCATTCATTACATATCCAAGCAAGTTCACATCAAGGGATTTCTTTGGAAGGTGTTTCCTGCCGAGAAAAGATAACAAGCAATAAAACAGCTATCT
>VCCN01002572.1:1911778-1952410 GCA_006491835.1 Architeuthis dux
CCAAACCGAACTAATGTTAGTGTAATGTAAACACAACATTCACAACATCCTTCTTCATCTTTATTTATTTTTCTTATATTTTATCTGTCATGAATTTAATGCTTAAATCATATCCCTGCAAGTAATTTATGGTTATTACTATAGGATGGGTAATATAGAGATTAAATAGCATACTGAAGTGAAATTAGTTCAGTTATGTTGAAGAGTGAGTACATATACCAATGTACATTAATTCTAATCAATATAAAACCACATTCTAAAACATAAGAGAAGAATTTCTAAATAAATAAAATAAAAAACCCTGAAGCCTCAATTTCTGAAACCTAAAATAAAATCTTTCAAAATCTGTTACTGATTTATTTTAAAGACTACAATACAAGGCTATATCCAATCCTGAACACTTGAGTGATTTTCTGAGAAAAAGTTCAAATTAAGGAAAATCTAAATTAAATGAAATATGGCGTCAGATTTAGAGATATTAGCTTTTTATTTATTTATTGTTTTAAATCTGCAATCTATTTGATGTATTCACATTAAGTTAATATGACAGAATAAAAATATCCATGTATTTGCATTTCTCCCAAAACAGTTGACAGGTCCCATAATGTTTAGATTTCTTTATGTTGTGGCTAAATATGTCACAATGTTTTTCAATTACAATCGTGTTTTACCCAAAAAAAAACGGTTGTAGTCTTTAGATATTTAACTCTAGATGGTTTTTGACTATAATTCCCAAAGAATTCCATGATTTTTTAGGCTGGAAAATGCATTTTAAGACTTGTACAGAAAGTAACGTTTAGAATTTTTAAGTACGGAAGACTAAAAGGGCTATATCATTATGATTTTTTGTTTATTTAACTTAAACTATGCCAGTCGAAATTATTAATTTTTTTTTTTTTTTTTTTACATTCACTGCATATATTTCGATAGGGGTTCAAAACTGCAATGTAAACTGAAACGATTTTTGACCAAAACCCATTGTATTAATTTTAACTACTATTTACCTCCATGAAGCACATTTGCTATTCAAATATTAGGATCCCTATCATTAAAGAATTAACAGACACAAAAAAATAAGTTTAAACTGATTCTTAATTGTTACTTTTTCTAAGTACTAAAAGTTACTGTCATAACTACGATTTTTACTTAAATTTGGTTAAAAAAGTTTTTAAAAAACGACAGTTTTTATTCAAATTTACTCTCTTATTTCAGTTTGTTTGTAGTAAATTAAACAGTAAACTAATGTGAACATTCTGTACAAAGTGCCAACTATTTACTTTAAAACAACACCTAATTTACCATCAATTTTTATTAATACTAGCTGAAAATACCTGCCTCTGGGCGGTTATCCCCAGCTACAAGGAGCCTATGGTCGTAAAACCTTATGTTTAATGTTTTACGGCTGTAGGCTCCTTATAGCTGGCGATTGCCACCCTGAGGTTTGGTATTTTCAGCTAGTATAATATAGAGAGATATATAATACACATGCACACATGACAGAGAGAGAGAGAGGGGGGGGGGTTCCAAGTAAGTGCACTTGCCTATTGAGACAAAGACTCTCTAAAGTTAAGTGGGCAGAGAAAAACAAGCAAAAGTCAGGTTGCCAAGAGATGCAAGAGAGAGAGAGAGAGATGGATGTGTAGAGAGAGAGAGAGAGAGATGTGTAGAGAGAGAGAGAGATGTGTAGAGAGAGAGAGAGAGAGAGAGAGAGATGTGTAGAGAGAGAGAGAGAGAGAGATGTGTAGAGAGAGAGAGAGAGATGTGTAGAGAGATGTGTAGAGAGAGAGAGATAGAGATGGATGTGTAGAGAGACATATTCATAGCATAAAGGTATTACAAATTTCATTACAGCACAAACTGACAATTTTGAAAAATATGATTGTGTGGAGCCAATAACACTAATGGTTGGCTGGGACTGCCTGTGCTGAAATTTAGTATTTGAAACCAGAGATTTCCTAAGAATTCAACACTGGTGGAAAATGCTCGAAGATTGCTTCATTTTAATAAGAAATGAGAGAAAAAAAATAGAAAAACACACTTCTAAAAAAAAATAAATGAATAAAAATACACCCTGATTTTTTCTAATATAATATCAGCATGTCTGTGTTATTCTCTTCCTTGGAATATTTTAAGGTTTTCAAATTATTGACATTATAACAAAATTATAACAGCATATTGAAAGTCAAAGGAAAACTATAGTACTTAACTGCTAGTATGGCATATAATTAGCTGAAAATATATGTACACACACTATATATGAGTATGTGTGTGTGTGAGAGAGAAAAGGACTGAGATGGAAAATGATGAATGAAACATAAGGAAAAATAAAATTTCCTTTTTTTTACCTGTAAATCTCAGTGTTTTTGTTTTGGGTCATTTATTTCTCTAGCCAAGAGATGCCAAGTCAAAAAAAATTTGCAAGCAGCAAATACAAAGAACAGCAAAACAATTTTCTTAGAATCTTCCAGATTCTCATTCTTTAATCCATTCCCACATAATCTGTCTTTAAACAGATGGGCAATTAAAAATTCTAATGCTTTTGTACTGCTTCAGCAACTATTTAATTTTTGCGCAATGGCTTTCCACCATTCTTTATATCATCATGTTTCTTCAAAGTTGTTCTTGTATCTTGCTGAATGTTGAATGGTTTTCAGCAAAAGTATTGATTGCCAATATTGAGCACTGACAATGCAAATCCAATTAAGAAGAAGGTGCGCAGATTCTTGTAATGATTAAAAGGTGCAGCTCCAATGTGATTCTATCAGTTCTTTTTGTAGCAATCTTTCATGAATTCCTTTATATGCTGTCATAGCAAAATGAGCAGTAATACTTTTGTATTACATGCAAATACTGCAGAGGAATATTTCAAAAATAGGAACACTCTCAAAGAACAAGAGCTGTCTGAAGTTATATCCAGAACAGTAAAAGTGTTCTTGAAGTAAATTGAATTAGGAAAAACAACTCACCAATATCTATTCATGCAAAAGTCTTAAAATACATGAATCTTTAAACTCCCAACAAGACAAATGCCCATGCATGCATACTTCTAACAAACATAGAATACTTTTAAATCCAGGAATCCCATGCAAAGTTCTAAGCTGTTGGATTATATAAAATTTTCAATGAAAACAGATTACAAACTAGAACAAAGTGTCCTTACTAAGATTAGTAGTCATAAAATCATTGAATTGTACATGGATGTTTTAACAACTTATAAAATGATTCAAGTTTAAAATAAAAAATATTTTCAATAAAGTTTACATAGAAATTGAGCTTTCATAGTATAAAAATGGATATGAAAAAAACAGGTTATTTGTTCAACATTAAAACAGTTGATTTTAGGGTTGTTAAAAACTCAGTGAAAAAAGGAAAGCTTGAGTACAAACAAAGGCAAAGTTCCTTGACCTAAGCAGTCAGAATATGTGATATAAATATTCACTTGTAGATATGCAGTAGAGATGTGGTTCAACAAAAAACACTGAATTTCATTATCATTCAATATTCTGGTTGTGTGAAGAGGTATTTGAGAAGGTTTTGAACTAAATATACAAATCAGAATGGGATGGGATAGAATGGATCTTAATATTGCAAAAGTTCACTGATTTGTGAATATTTTATGAGCTGATTTAAATTTAAAATAAAAACTATTCAATAGAATTTATGCAAAAATCTAAACAAGATATTAAAAAAACAATTAGGACTAACTTAACTGATCTAAATTTCCAATGAATGAAATATAGATTTATACTAAGTAGTGATTAACAACTGGATTACTACATTAATCAAATTACACTAAAGAATAAGTATGTAAACATGAAGAAGATGGGCATAGATTCATCTTAAAATGAGGTTTGGTATTTTTTTAAATTTTGACATTTAGTCAACGCACTAATCTAGTTAAAATTATATTCTTTGAACTTGATAAAATCCAATCACAGAGTCTAGCTGATATGCAGAGACATGGTAGAAGTAAGCCAATACCTCTTAGTAAGATTTATATCTATAGAGTTAAATAGGAACTCTGGTTATGTCTCAGTTGAATGTATTTTATATGGCAGTTGAGTAGCACATTCAGTACCAAACACTTGTCTTGGATATAATGGTTTAGTATCTCAAAAGCCATATTGGTCTGTATAATCTTGATTATCTTTAGATATAAGCTAAAGCTACAATTAAGCTATGAGTAAAACATTAAAAAGGTAAAAAAACTAATTTTTTAAATTATTATTAAAGCCAGCTTTGAAAGATCTTACTTCAAACATTGCAGGGACAAATCAGTTTTACCATCAACTAAGTAATATAGATATGTACACATAAACCAAAGATATTTCAAATGATTTCATTACATTTTTCCTTAATAATCTCAAAGATCAAACATTAGTAAATTAAACATTAACTACATTTTTCAAAATACATTTTTCTCTGTAATAAAGACGTGTATTAATAAAAATAAGAATAAGAAGAGCAAAAAAAAGGTATCTTTATAAAGATATGCCCTTACAATTTTAATATTTTCTTTAGTTTATTTCTTACAAATTCTGTGCTGCAGGTGCATATAAACCAAATGTAAATTGAATACTTTCTAACTCATGATTTAAAGATTAGATTTCTAAGGAGAGAAAAAAAACTTCCTTACCAGTTTTCAAGTTTTTATTCAACAAGTTTCAGTGTACAAAAATATTTAATTCAAAGGTTTGGAATGAGGAAACACATTCTTCACTACATACCCTCAAGGTTTGATTTTTAACTTATTTTTATATTTGTTTAACTTTCCTTTCTACCTAAATCAAAATGAGTATCATAATCAAAATAAAACTCATTACAATATCTGTCTAAAAAGATCATTTAAAAGTAATTTTATATTTTGAGTATGCTTACTAATAGTATTTAGTTAGTTTAAATTAGTATACCATAAGGCCAAATATGAAAAAATTGGGGTAGGAAGAGTGTTGGATCAATCTTCCAAGTGGGGAGGGTCTACTTGCTTTGAAAATCAGCATTTGAAGTCCTGGTTTTTATCTGGACTTGAACACTAACCATGTGGCATTGGCAGCAAATATGCAACTATGTGACCCACCAATAAGGCAAGGTATGCTTACTATTGTACACAAGTATTGTACCAAAATGAACTATTAGCAGAATGAAATGTCTGTGCATGGAGGCTGATATTTGACCTTGCGGTTAACCACAGGGAAATAACGTTGATCCAAGGTCGACAACCTGTGAATGGACAAAGGTGGTGTGGTGGCAGTCTGCCCAACCACTGCCGAAGAAACTGTGTGGCGGCACTGTTGGAACATCCGGGCTCCCTGCTCATGTTTTGCTGCATCAGACACTTCACATACGGGCACTTGAATCACTCCTTGGCATGATAGAAGTGGCCGATTAGGGGAGTGAAAACAGTTCACTTTTGGCTATGGTCTGACGAATGTTGTTGCCAGTGTTGTGAGGAAGAGGTTCCTGTGAAAGAGACATTGTGCCCTATGGTCCTCCCATTTTAAAGAGACATTGTGCCCAGTAGTCCTCTTGTTTTAAAGAGACTTTTCTACTACAGGTTCACAGGCTGTGTGTGTGCATGCTGCCTGATTTTAGCCTCTGTGGAATGTGACATAGTGACGTGTTGCCGTGTCAGCCTTTGACCGCCCCCACAGTTGCATGCTGTGTGTGCAAGTTTGTCTGGCACCATCAGAAAAGGGGTATGGCTTAGCCCGATAAGTATTGGGTTTCCCAGCCAGTAGGGTAGATTTGGGGAAGATAGCCCCAACAGCGAGACGGCTTCGATTCTACCCTGGACTTGCCTTTCTGTTAGTCTTCCATGTATCACTCATGAATATCTCACGCACATAAGAAAAGCAATTTAACATTGTTGTCTTTTAACGTGTTAACCCGGCGATCTCTAAATTTGTCCACATGAGAAGAAAAATAAATCAAGAAAAGAGAATCATATTTTTCTCATAAATGCTGTGTTTGTTGCTATACCACAACCTGGGTCCTCTATTTTCGGTCACCACAAAGTGTCTCCAAACAAAAGGCATCTATATAATACTACAGTATCAATAATTGAAAACTTTATAATAGGGTTATGATATAAAATAAAGTGGAATTGTTTTGTTAAAAAAATAATCTGATGCAATTCAGGAAAATGCATTTTTTCTCAATATTCCCAGCTGGAAAAAGGGGGAGGGGGTAGTATATACCATAAAATACTGATATTATTTACTTAATAGATTAGAGGGTTGTATAGTTATTGGGTTTTGAACAAGAGAAACAATGAAATTATTTTGATCCTGTATACTACCACTAATGCTCATGTATATAGTGCATAAAGCCAACCAGGTTTACCAGTGCTTTCCATTCCAATCTATCCAATGCCAGATGTTCAGCTTGCGCCAAGGAGATGCCACATGCTCTGAGTTCTTGGGTGATAACATCAAGTCAGCAGGTGCAAGGTGCACCCCTGGGTTACCTCCATCCGGTCGTCCGAGGAGCAAAATTTAGAACGGCACGAGTTCGATGTTCTGGGGTGAGGCACAAGATGTGTCTGCACCAACAGGTGCATCATTGTGCCACAAGGCATGAGGCAGGTAATTGTTGAGTCCATCCTCAAAGCTCTTCATTTGTGATCTGTTGGGACCAGTGGATTCCTACAATGTTCCTAAGTGCTCTGCTGTCAAATCAGTCTAGTCTAACTGCCAAGGCCTTGTTTAGTAGCCAGGTCTCAGACCCATACATAAGGTCAGATAACATTGTAGTGCTGTATATGCAGAACTTTGTCCTTCAGGGGATATAGATCTATGCTTCTACAAGGGTCTCCAAAGTGATTGCATGAAATTATGACCCAAGATTACCCAGATTAATTATTTCATGCTGATAACTTTATGAAAATGATGTCCCAAATCTCCCATGGATACAATGCATGCACAGATATACATTGTAGCTTCTATAGTCAGCAGTCATTTGTTAATGTCTTGCCAGTGTCAATCAATTGGACATGAGAGAAGGCAATGCACACTTCATAATTAGCAGAGTAGCAGAGTTTGGCTTTCATCCATTGTTATCAGAAACAAAGATTATATATCTACATATAGTGTGTGTGTGTGTGTGTGTGTGTGTGTGTGTGTGTGTATTACATGCACAATTGAACAGAAATCCTTGGATGACTGAAGATAATTAAAATTGGCCAGATAAGACAAAGAGTTGGAGATATGAACACAGGCTGTTCACCTGATTATAAATATCTGCATAAATACTAAAACCAATCATTTCTATTGAAGACACCCTATGATGATACAAGAGCCCTCCAAAAGTTTTATAATGATGAGGATATTTTGTTCAGAGTAACTTAATGTTGAATTTAATACTCTTTGAAGGAATTTAATACTCTTTGAAGGACATCTTTTGGAAAAGAAAGGTTAAAATATTAGTTAAGTAAGAAAAAGCTATTACATTAATAATGATTAACAGTGATCAAATTTAAAGCTGATTTTATTTTTTATACAAGAAATCATTTAAAGTCAGATAAATTCTAAAAAGTCATAAAAAACCTCAAGCTCAATGATCAGAATATTGCATTGGAAAATTCACCATCTAATTCAATTACTGATATGAAATGGAGGTCAATAAATCCAACTTTCCAAGAAAAAAATTTAATAATTTAAAAATGCAGAGCGCAGGACTTTTTAGTCAAAGAAATGTTCGATTAAAATAAGTAATAAACCACTTCTCTACTATGACCAAGAATAGGAAATGCAACTGAATTACATTCTGACCATTCATAAAAATATTGAACATATTGAAAATATTACAGATCTAATATAATATACACACCAAGCTGAAACCCATAACCTAAACTACCCTATGTACAGGGATTTGACAGTGGTAATAGGAAATATCAAGATAACATATGGCAGTGGTCACCAACCTGGGTTCATACGAACCTAAAGGGTTTACAAAAGATTTTTTGGGGTTCATGAAAAAAAAGGGGTTCAGACAAGGTTTGTCAGTCAGGTTTGAAAGAGAAGCTTGATCAAAATTGTCAATATTAGGTAAAACATTAATAACACATAAAACATTTCGGTTTTGACAAAGATTTCATTTTGTGAACAATGTCAAACCATTTTTTCTCTACAGAGATTGTTAGGTATTGTTTATATTAACATTCATTAATTTACAGCGCACTATTTTTATGAAATGGTATAGTTTTTAATTAAAGAAAATGAAAAGATGTAACATAATCCCTTTTGATGCCTTTCTGACCAGTGAGTTCCGCATGAACTTAGTATGAACCTGTGTCATCACAAACAATGACAAATCCACTAGCTGATTACGACGCCAGCAGAACCAACCAGTCGCATTCAAAAAGAAATATTAAATGCATTATGTAACTATTGTTTTTTGTCGGCGCAAGAGAGTAGAGAAAATTATATGTTTTAAGATATATATATGATTTTGGATTATGTGAAAGGAAGGAATGTAGCAATATGACCCAGATAGATAGATAGATAGATAGATAGAATAAGTTTAAATGCGTATATTCAAAATTATGCAGTGTATATAAAATGTGTTTGTTAGGCCAGGAATTAGGATGAGGGCTATATTGACAAATGGTAAACAAAATGAATTGTTTTATTTGGTTGAAATTGAAAAGTAAGGAATGTTATTAAAATGAGGGTTTTGTTTTGTTAAAATAACAAACAAACAAAATTACAGACTGAATCCTGATTTGGAATGTTTTACAAAAATTTAGAATAACAAAAAGAATGTTGGTTGATCTGGCTAAAGAATTTATTGAAGCAAACAAAAGTATAATGTAATGTTTTAACGTCACAAAAAGATCACGTTAAAAATGGGCATACCGATAAATGGGGGTGAAAACCCAAGGAGAGGGGGAGAGGCTAGGACTTGTGTCCGTGGCCCTGCTGCCCCCCTCCACATGGGGGCATGGTCAGTGTTTCTAGAGCTGCACAGCTTTTTGATGTGAAATATAAACATACATGCAACACAGAGTCTAAATGTGAAACACAGTAGCAGCTAACTTTGTCTGTTTGTTGACATTGTTTGACAACTCAGAATTCAACAATAGTCTGAATGAGGACTTTAACCTACAAAGAGGCATTGATAGTAGATTCTGTAGTATCATGTATCTTAAAATGCAGATTCCCAGAGCGTCACTACGAGTAAAATTGAATAAACAACAAACATAATATTTAAATTGGACTTTGTTTTTCTTAATGTACCAGTCAACTTTCATGTCAGTTCCTTTCAGCAAAAGCCACGGCACACGAATGAAGAACGAACATCAAACGATTTTACGTATATGGGTTTTGATGATACCCCATAACATAACATAATCCCTTTTGGTGCATGATCACGATGTTATATTTGGGGTTCTTATGAAAAAAGGTTGGAGAGCACTGACATAAGGCACCTACTATAGTGTAATGGTTAGCAAGTTTGTCTTACAGATCAATTTGAAAGTGTAATGGGTTTGATCTTTATTGAGTGCCTCACTATTGTGGCCTTGTGCCCAGTCTAAGCTAAACTTCAATAAAGTAAAATTTTCACTGGGTGCATCACACTTATTGCTATGTTTTGTGCTAAGCTGAGTAAAGATAGATATTATAACTGATGATATATAAATATAAGAATAACACTAAAAGCTCAACATATGCAGGGACATTTTTCATATGTAGCGTTAATGGCACATCTTATCAGAAATGGACTGATTTCTTTTCTGAAGTGCACTTTCTAAATCATTGAAACAATTTAAACTCTTAAGATTCAAATAAACATTCTTCACATCTCAACTTCTTAACATAACCTTAATCCTATGCAATCTCTCTCTATATATATATATATAAATTTGGTTGTCTGTCTGTCTGTCTGTCTGTCTGTGTGCACACACACACACCTCAGTTAATAATTTAAAAAACCCTCTGACTTTGTCCATCTCTACTTATTTGTATCATAATAATATAATAACAATAGAAATTGATAAAACCTGATTTATATACTCACACACTGACTCAACACCTGATTTGCATGAGTTTAATTTCTAGCAACTATAATTAAGTAGACGTGTAGTTGAAGAATCAACTGCATACCCCACGCTCAGCTAGTTTACAAAATATCTTGATATGGATACACTTTTTATTTCATGTCAAGATTTATTTTCCAGTAATACAATATATTTTTATCCATCTATCTAGAAAGAACTTTTTGATATGATAAAATTTCACAAAGTGTAAATGACATAGAAGAATATGAAACATTTGCTTAATTATCATTTTTCGAGAGGATCAGATGAAAATATAGAACCAGTCTACTTTTTCTAAATGCATTAAAAACTAGAAAGGACTCAGAGAGTGCATACTTCTGCCAACCTTATTGTCACTAAAAACTGAATGAAAATCAGTTCACAAAAGTTACGATGCAAGGGAGATAACTGTAAAAATTCTTAGATTTTCCCCAAAATTTAATCAACTTTTCCTTAGCCCATGCCCTACCCTCCCAGAAAATGTCATTGGAATCCATTGATAACCTTTGTAGATATTGTATTGACAAACATGAGTGAATACATAAAAATTAAAAAATATCCCTCAATCAAAAAACGATTCCTGAATCTGACCCAAAATTTAATCACTTCTTCCTTACCCCACCCTTCCAGAAAATTTCATTGTAATTCATTGAGAACTTTTGGAGATATTGTGAGGACATATAGCTACGTTGCAGGTGAGGTAACTGTAAAAATTTCATAGATCCGCCCCAAACTTTAATCATTTCTTTCACAGCCTATTTCCCATCCTTCCACAAAATTTCATTGTAATTCATTGATAACGTTTGGAGATATTGTGTTGCACAGACATATGGCTACGATGGATGGGAGGTAGCTGTGCATAGATCCACCCCAAAATTTAATCACTTCTTCCTTACCCCATGGTCCACCCTTCCAGAAAACTTCATTGAAATTCATTGATAACTTTCGGAGATATTGTATGGACAAACATGATTGAATACATAAAACATAGATGTGTGAAAAAAAAAAAATCTCTCTCAATTGAAAAATGATTCCTGATCTATCCCCGTATGATACTTGGTATATATGTATGTATAACCGTTCTCCACTTATACCCTCAACGAGAGTGTCGCAGGGTTAGGTACATACAAGCAATTGTTAGTAACACCCTCTTCCAGCTTGCCAGGCCTGACAAAGCTTCATTCTGCTTACAAGACCTGATGTTCCTCGATGGTCACCCATCTAGGTACTGTCCAGGCTTGAAGTTGCTTAACTTCGGGGATCTTACGAGAACCGGTGTATCCAACGTGATTTTGTTGTAAGCCCTTAGCCTCAAAGAGAGGTTCCTCCATCCTAGTCCTTGTGCTGAGTGCTTAGGGGGAGGCATTGAGTACCATTTTTAAAGTTTTTGATATGGCTCAGCAGTGGATTGAACTGCAGCCTACAGGACCAGAGACGAACACTCTACTACCACTGAGCCATGGTGATCGGTATGATACTTGGTATCCTTGTTAATTTTGGTTCAGATCGGCCGAGTAATTTCTGAAGTATGAATAACTACAATGCAGGGGAGTTAACTGTGCATGAAAGTCCCAAAATTTATACTCGAGATCCCCCAGATGATACCTGGTATCCATGCCAATTTTGGTTTAGATTGCCAAGTAGTTCCTGAGTTATGGATTTTTGGGACAAATTGCTAGGATGTAGGGGAGATAACTGTGCATGGATGCACTCAAAAATTCAATCACTTCTTCTGTAACCCATTTCCCACCTTTCTACAAAACTTCATTGAAATTCATTGCGAACTTCAAGAGATATCAATGCTGGGAATCCCTGCTAGTCATAAATAAAACATTTGGTCATAAGATTATTGAGATACGGTTGTTAAGAAATCAAGTCAAAAAGCTTTTAGAGTTCATTTGATTAAATCAAATGGAAAGGAATAATGGAATATGACTGGCTGCTATAAACATTTATCAAAAATAGAATTTCTGATCTGCATAGCTACTTAAATAACACCAAGTAATTTTATCAGTGTTCCAAACAAAAATATCCATTAACTTTGTATGTATTTATCCCAAACAAAAACATACAAATACTTGAGATTTGCAGATTATAATTTCAAGATAAATGTCTATAATGATTCATACAAAATTTCCCAAATTAAATAGAAACCTCACTCAGCCATAAATTCATATCAAGAGCAAGATTTTGAATATCTTTTCCTACCAAATTTTCAATTTTATCATCTTTTATTTTTTCAACCATTAAAAATGATTAATTTCATTCCCAATTGTCTGAAAACATCTGAACAATCCAAAACTGTGAAGATCATTTAAAAAAGGCCTCAAATCAAATCCCAACATTTGTCCACACACATACATGTGCATGGCTGGGACCACCTAAATTAAACTTCAATGAATTTAGGCCCCAAAGAGGTATACATGTTCCAGCTGACAATGGCAACACATTTCACCTGAATGTTACATTCCCTTCAGTTGTTTTTATATTCATATATATTTAATGAAGAACCCAGCAATGCTCAAGATATGTTTTAACTCAGTTTCCAAATTTAAATAAATTTTAAGACAAAAAAGTTGAATTTGAGTTTTTATGATAAATGAATTATTATATTTATTATTGTGAAAACAATGTCTATATGTTGTTAAAAAAAATGATGGAATTGAAACAAGCAAATGTCTGAGTAGAAATTATATTGCAAACAAATTACCACAGCATAGAGCTTTATTTCCTCTTAAGATGTCTGTGCCAAATTTGATGGTACTAAGTCATTTTATAAAAAAAGCAAATAGGCCAAAATACAGAGGTAGCATCCATTATATATTATTTATTTCTACTGGATATACATATATTTGTATTAATATTGTAACAAAGTAAATAAAAGTCAGCATTTAACCTGATATTTTGAGAAAAAAATGCTTAGGTCAACCTTATAGTTTATACAGGCATGAAAGAATGACATGACTCCTGTTTTAGAGCAATTTTCAACTTCATTGTTCTTATCAAAAGTTTTAATCCATTGCCTTCCACAGGTGTCTGTTGCATTCAGTAACTTTCAGGGAACTGAACAGAATCACTAATTTTGTTCTCATTTTTCTGGTACATGTTCTTCCTAAAGATTTCAAAACGTATAGCCGTAGGACAATGGAATTTCGGAGCTTTAAACCTAGTATCTTCTCTTTTCTAATTACTGATTTCCACATGGCATTTTTATGCTAAGCATACTAATTGGATCTTTTGAGCATAGCAAGTGTATTGATTCTTTCAATTCTCTTATTTTCCAATGCTGTTGTTTACCATTTTAATTTCATAGGGGTTAGTGTACTTCTTTACCCCTCCATACATGATCTGCTATTTCTGATTTTCAAGATTGTTAATGAAGTGCCTTAATATTTGCTTGAACACTAAACAAATAATCAATTTGTAGAAAGCCATGAAAAAAGGAAAGCAAACTCTGGCAAAAGAAATTATTGATGTTTTTTCCTCTCTGTTGTCATGCTGAATTTTTTAAAAGGAACAATATCACCCTGTAATGATGGCATCAACCTGATATGGACATTCAATAACAGACTCTCAGCACAACCATGTACAATAGGAAAAGCTGAGATATTGGTTCAGACAGCAGCAAGCATTGAACTGAAGCAAACCCAGACTCAGTGGCTTGAACCATCTAGTGAAAACCATTTGTTTTTATATCAGTTGATTTCAGTTTGAATGTATAGGTCATCAAAAGATCTTATAAGAGATTTTCATTATTGACTTGGGAAAATTAGTATAATCTGTCAAGTAGACACATCAGTATGTGCTCAGCTTTTTTCCAATCACCACATTTATGAAGGGGGATTGATAAATCTGTAGCCTGACACATAGTTATTGGCTGAATTTTTATCTGAAATTTTCACCGTATAATGTTTAATCTATATGATTTATGCTGAATTAAGGGCATTGACAAGAAAGGAGATTATGTTGAAAAAATAAATATTTGTTGTATAAAATAAATGCTTTTTTCATCATTTGGCTACTTACTTATTGATGTATCTACTTATACTTCTTTTTGTTAAGCTATATACAGGCAAATATGAGATATGTTACTTTGATTTGCCATTTGTTGGCCTATCCAGGAAAGAATTAACCCCTTCTTACAAAATTAGTTCCATAGTTGACTAATCAATTAAAGTTTAAAATATTTGTTATCAAATTAAAAAATAAATAAATAAAAGTAAATAAATGAAAATAAATCTTTTCCAAATATAATCACTGTCATAACCTACAAATTTGATGAGCCTAACAAGAACTATATATAGATATCCAATTTTTGGAAGTAGCTTAAGATTATATCAAAGTTAAAAGCATTATTTTACATGAGTTCAAAAGGTTCTGTAGTGGAATGTTGAATGAGATGAAGGTTCAAGTAACTTGCTTTTTTACAACACATTATATCACTGAAATATCATGTGAAGATGTGAATAAAAACATGTTGCCAATTTTTTTAACAATTCACAAACCAGAATCTAGAACATCATCATTTGCAGTAATTTCTCATATTTATCATTCTGATGTATTTATGGAAAAAAAATCACCCCTTACCCCCAAAAAATTGCTACAAAAATGTTTCTCAACATTTTTTTGTGTTATCAGGTAAGCTCAATAACATACTGAAAGTCTACCACAATTTGCATAATTTTCAAGATGGCAGCCATCTTGGACGCCAAATCCTTAAAATGCCCATTACTACCACAGTCTGACCACTGGAAATGTATGAATTTCAAGATGACATCCAAGTTGACTGCCAAATTAGTTGGCTGCATTCATGAAAAAACCCACACTATCCCCCATAAAATTGCAACAAAAAGATTCTCAACAGGATTGTGTAGTATCAGGTGTGCTCAATCACATACTAAAAGTCTATCACAGTCTGACCACTAGAAAGGTATAATTTTCAAGATGGTGTCCAAGATGGCCATCAAATCCTTGAAATGTCCATCACGCATTGATTATTCATTATGAGGACAATGTTCATTTTGTTCTACTGTCTGTTGGATTCTGTATAAATGTTTCTGATAATTCAGTCTGGCAAAAAAGACACAAATTATCAATGGAAAGCTTTCTCTTCTTCACCTCAACAACAAGTTGTACTTGGTTCAGTGCCTGCATATTGTAGAGAATATTTGCACTCAAAACTGTAAAGAAAAAATATTATTAAAATTGCGAATGTGCTAAATCCACAAATAATTTTTGCTGACTCACCCACCCCAAAAAACTTTTCGGTCCCCAAAACACTAAATCTTGTATCATAAACCTTTTGATAAACAAACACTTTACCATTCCCAAAACACAAATATACAAATAAATAAATACAGTAAAAAAAAATATGGTTAATTAACAAAAACCATAAATTTCATTAAACTACAGTACAATAAATTGGAAAAACATTTTTAAATACTTTTCGACTAACCAATTCAGGAGTGTAAACAAGTTTTCAACCATGATTATCTCTGGGTTTAAATTGTCTACATAAAGAATTTTTAGTTGATAATTTTCTACAATCTTTCTTCTTATTAATAACACAAACATTATTACAATAAAATTAATAGATCACAAGTTCCAGACGTTTTTATCGACACATCACTTTTTGTCAAAAGTATATATATATGCATTTATGATTTCCTAAACTTTTTACTGTACCACATATTTTCTATGATACAGGTTTTCACGGTACACCGCAAAAGTCCCACAAATATTTCCCATTAAAATATTCAAGACTGAACTGCGAATTATCAAAACCACAAATGGAAACCCACAAATGACAAGGGATAACTATTGAGTAACATAGTCTTGTATAGGGACTGAATGGGTATTAATTGAATTTTTTATGCTCAAATATAGGCTCCTGTGATTTTGGGAAATAAATTTTTGGCGGGCACTCCGCAGAGACACTGCGATCCTAATTTCTGGTACTTGAGCCTGAACAAGGCGTTTTTTCATTATTTTCAATTCAGGAGTGGCAGTGTTCACCACTGGTCACTACAAGATAATAATGAATGAAATCTCTTTTCACAGTACTTTCATGAAATCAACAAAAGATTTTTAGCTTATATATAAAAATGTGTTTATTAAGATATGGATGCTGAAGTAAAACCGGTAATGAGTGATAAAAAAGTTAAGCTTTCATCAGTATATTTTGCTTAAGGTTCATAAGAGATTTAAATATGAAAGCAATGACATTTTAGAAGACTTTCATGCTTCCCAGCTGGTGTTTACTTCTTTGGTGTAACCAATTATTAGATATATACATGGTATGGCACAGCAAATAATCATTGACTTTAACCAGTTTGTTTAAACATGAGTGTACAAACAGTAAGATAGACCCCCTTGGAGCAACTGTTTACTTTCATATTCAACCATATATCTATTAAAATAGAAGGCATGATACAAAAGGTAAACATTTTGGTTCCTTAACCAGCTGGTTCAGATCTGGCAAGAAACACTTCTACAAAATCAATTCAGTACTTACAAAATTTATCTTCAATAAATCTATAAAACAGACAATATTTATGCATTTTAATGTACAATTATTCTAAAACTTCCAATAAAATGTTGTACTCTAAGAATTCTGATACAAACTTGAACTTTTAGTTTGGTAATCTTAAATACTTATAAGTCACAAAATTCCTATTGTGATATCAGATATTTTGAACTTCAATTATCAAGAATACTGAGTAAACAGTTTTCAAATAAAAGTTGACTACTTTGATAATAAGTATCTGAATATATATTTTAAAAAAGAAAATGATATAAGTAATTATCTACAAAAGATATCCCAGTATAAGAATTAATAAAATAATAAAATAAAGAATTTCTAAAAATATTTTAATTGTTAACAGAAATATTAAAAATGCCCATTTCTCCCTCTTCAATATATTAACCTATTCCATCTAAAATTGTACACCATTAAGTTATTGTCTATATTTCTCAGATAAGTTTAGAAATGTCATATCTCTTTTAGGAAAAAAAAATCAAAGTTTGAATCATTATCTCATTAAAAAGATATTTAAAATGTAGATATGTATCAAATTTCTAAAGGTGATTTTACGTATACAAGTTTGTCTTTTATAAGATTCTATTTCCAAATTACCTGATATTTTTTAATCAAAGTAATTAAATGTTCTCTAAAATATATAGATTAAGTATAAAATTTGTTTTAAAACAATTCAAATACCAAGTACAGGTGTGAGCACTGAGAAAATCAGACTATTTTGCTTATGAACACAGTGTACATGCTGCAATATCCCAGAACAACAACATACTGAACTGTGGTATGAATGATTTTGGGAACTTTAAATTTTATGGTTGGTACTACCAATTTAACTGAGAGGCTGGCATTAAATCTTTATTTCTCTTAGCATCCAGTAATGTATAATTGCTATAAATATTCAAAAAGTTCTTCGGACGCTTGAACTCCTTCTTGTTATTTGTGTTGTAAACATGACATTTTGGCCAATCCATTCTTCGGCCTTCTTCAGGTGTAAAATCTGATGTGATGGGTTAAACAGAAATTATATTTAAAGGGGGTAACCCTTATAGCGCATGGCCCGGGTGTTTCTGTGTCTTTGTCCTGTCGGGTTTAGATTTGTTGAGAAGTGGAAGCCACATCGGGTTGAAATCCGCACTTGTCTGGCTAATGCATTTAGTCAACATTTTGTTGTGAGCTGCCTCTTTGATTTTTCTCTGTTTCCAACAACGTTCTCTGTCAATAATCTGGACTTCCTCTCAAAGAGGAAGATGCTCGCCATTCTCTATCCAGATGTGGTCGGCCATAGCAGATTTATCTATCTCTCCCCTGATTATGGCCTTCTTGTGTTCATCAAGTCTGACCTTGAGGGGGCGGCCCATTTCTCCAGTGTAGATAATACCACATTTACAAGGGATGACTTAAACACAGTTGTTCACCAGTTTGGGGTCCAAAGTTGGGGCAACCTTACTTAGCAGACAACGGAGAGTGTGTGAACGTCTGAAAATGACTTTAAAGTCAAATTGTGTATAAACCTTTTGAAGACATTCACCAATGCCTCTGCTATGGCCGACCATATCTGGAGAGAGAACGGCAAACATCTTCCTCTTTGAATTGGTCATGTGTTTCTAGAAATTTTCAAATTTAAAAAAAAATATAAGCCAAGACTGTAATAATTAGGGCAAAAATATGTCTTATTTCAACAATTTTCTATAAATTAATCAATGGATGTATATTTGCTGTTCCATCAAGATGCTTGGTTTATTTTAACTAAAAATATCTATCTATATCTATATATACACACACACACACACACTTTCCATATTACTTAGGTCTCTTGATTATACAAATATATAATCTCAATGAGTGATGCAAATGTATGATTAATTAGATTATGTTGACAAATATATATCCACACAGGAAATTATACAACTTGTGGAGCAGCTAATTTAGATTCAAACAGCACAGATACTCAAATTGAACCTAAAAGCATTCATAAATCTGTAATGTGAAATATGAAACAGACTTTGCTTAATCACAGTTATACGTACACAAAAGTGTACTTGCATAATAGACATAAATCAAAGACACACAAACAACTGTGCACATGAGCAAATGTATCTCTTCAATCTTAGACAACCCTGGCTGCTGCAGGATCAATCACCATGCTACCTTCTATTCTGACTGAAGATTATTACTGCAAGCTTTGTATTGCATATATAATAAATAAATTTATAGAAATGTAAGACTTATCAGTTTGGCTCAGTTGGTAAGAGAGCTGGCTACCAATCACATGGTTGTGATCTCAAATCACGTTAGGGAAATGTTAATTTTATAAATGTATTTATTTATTAGAATGAAATAAAGACTTGCATATTTCTAACATATATATTTGTAGATATGTAAGACTTGTCAATTTAGCTCAGTCAGTAAGAGAGCTGCCTACCATTCAGTTGGTTGTTATTTCAAATCACAGTAGGGGAATGTTAATTTTACATATCAGTTTGGTTTAATGTGACAGCGCAGACAGTGAAGAGTTTACTCTCCTAAATTTGGTGAGGATTGTTCTTCTTGTTGTTACAGTAGACAAACAAAGTCAACTCCAGACTGGACTGGAGTTTGACAATAATTAGATAAAACCCCTTTCCATAGCAACGGGTGTTTTATAAGTGTAGAAGTCAATGTTCTATCATTTTTTCTTATTTTGAATGGTTTCACCAACAATGAAAATACCACTTTCATTCAGATTATCCAAAAATTGAAACCTCCCAATCAACTACTGTTAAATGTTGAGACCTAACTACAAATTAGCAGTCCTATTATATCTTTGTTCTCAATGACACAAGTAAAAAGCTTTTCAAAATACAATGTATATTGGATGCAGGATTTTGAGCAAAAAACAAAAAAACATTTTCCCTACCCATGGAGGGGAGGGTGAGTGCAAAATTTCAAGTTTCTACAATGAACGGTTAGGGCTGAATGAAGTCCATATATATAGGTAGCTACATAGATACATATAAATGTCAGAACACATGAATAACCTAAACCCAGCAATAAACCAGTGTTGTGGGTAGCAGTGATTAATATGTGATTCAGCATTTTTCATTTACAATTGAATCATAGTTTTTTAGCACTAGAATTGATAAAAGAGTAAAGTAAAATTAACCAAAGAAATTAACTGCAGAACCAATAAATAAAACATTTATAAACAATAAGACAGAGAAAAATCACCAATAAAACCTTTTGAATATTTGTTAAAATGGCAAAACCAAACAACTGAGACAATTAGATCAATTTGTATTGTATCCTATACTTAAAATACATCAGCAGCAGTAGAATTATTAGCCTATAACATTACAAAGTATCTGAGAGGCAAAACATGATTAGAAGTAAATGATATGAAGAGCAATAGAATAATTCTATTTAAATTTAGTAATGTAATATTTTTTTGGCAACTAATCCTTATTAAATTGGCATCTGCAAATCAGGTTTTTTGTGCCCAAAGAACTCATGCTTCATAAAAGTAATCTAATCAAACATCAAAGTAAAAGATAAAAGACCAGTGCAGAAAGATTCAAAGACCTTAAACACATTAAAAACACCCCCACAAAGATTTCAGCTCTAGCATTGCCAAAAACAAAGCTTATTTGCAACAATTATTCTTTTGAATATAGTACTGGACCATTTAGCTGGCTTCCAGAAAACTGGAATTACCAGAATGGCTGGTTGGTTTTATACAGTTGTTTGCCGCAAGACCACTTAATTTTTGTGGTGTACATGTCGCATGACAGTTACTGTGCACAATTGCCCCTCTCTACATTTATACCATTATTTATAATTTTCATTTAATACCATGTCTGAAAGGCTAGCAGAAAGGCAACTTACTAGTGGAAAACCAAAAAGTATATTGAAGAAAGTAGAGTTAACAGACTCAATAAAGGTGCTTCAGTACAGCATTTGAGTATTGCGTTGGTACATCTATTATCTATGATATCAAGAAATAGAAGAAACAGATACTTAAATTTTATAGTGATAGTGATGTGCCTAGGTTAATGGACAAGCGAAAAACTTTAAACCAGTTCAAGAGTGTAGATGTGGACAGTGTGTTGTTTGAATGGATTAGGCAATGTCTGAGTGAAAAGTTTCCATTTGATCATTCCATTATAATGGACCAAGGTAAAATATTTCACAAGGAATTAA
Source organism: Architeuthis dux (assembly GCA_006491835.1). Lineage (NCBI taxonomy): Eukaryota > Metazoa > Mollusca > Cephalopoda > Oegopsida > Architeuthidae > Architeuthis > Architeuthis dux. Next base: position 1,932,526 of record VCCN01002572.1, read on the forward strand.
ATTTGATAAGTTCATGTGAATATTCATCTGGGTAGTTCAACAGATTTAAACAAAGGCATGGCATTCACAAGCTGAATGTTTGCGGAGAAAAGGGTTTTACAGACCATGAAATATTCATTTATTTGAATATATAAGCAAGTACAATACCTAACAATTGCACAAGATAAGTATAGCCATGATGGCCTGGTGCCAAGGAATCTGAGACATAAGATAAGGCAACTAAAATGCAGCAAATTTAACTAATATCAGATTAGTAAAACAGAAAAGCACTAAAGCTTAATCTTGCTACTGACTGAATACAGCTCAACAGAGAAGGATTCCTGATGAGTTTTTCCACTGGTACAGAAAATAAAATAAACACTCACTTGGCTGGAAGTATACAATAAACAATCCTAAATAGACATAACATTCTTATGACATACAATAAAAGAACATTGCTCATAACTATTTGTGTTTGTCTTAGATTTTATCAACCATATAGTAATGATAAAGTCACAGGAATAGAAGCCAGTTAATATTTGATACTACTCCCAGAGGTTGAATGCAGAGGTTAAAATAAGATATTATTAGCTAATTCCATAGTTGTTTATTAGAATAAACAGTGCAAGGATAGCTGCACTTCCAAGAGTGGGTACAAAGAACATCATGCAAGACAGAAGTTTAGGTTAGGTACAAGAGATAAGACTTTGTGGAAAAGACTATAAGTTATTGTAATTCATTTCAAGAATCAGTTTTCCATAGTTAACAGGTAAAAGACAATGGAAACCTAATTACTTTTACTAGTTATCATGGAGTGCAGAGTAAAATTATTTTCCTGTCCTGCTACAGATTAAAGTTCACACTAGTACTTTGATGTAAATAATTTTCAGTTAATCTGGAGATCTTAAAATGGTCAATTATTTTATGCCTAATCATTTTTTTAATAAGTGCACGTCAAAAGCTGTGCAAGGGGGATGGGGGGGACACCAACACAATTCAGTGGAACAGTCACTGGATAGCACGTGAAATGCTGCACAAAGAGGGGTTGGGAAACCACTGACACAATTCAGTGCGAACAGTCACTGGATAGCATGTAAAATACTGTACTGGATAGCTCAAATGTTCAAACATTGGAACGAAAACTCAAACGGGACATCTCCTAGACAGTCACCGGTTTGCCTAGATCAACACTTGTTCCTTGGACTGACAACCGCATCGTACAAGTCCCTCTCAACTCTCCGTTTGACTGTCGCTTCTCCTTTTTATCGACCAGAAAGGCAGGGGAAAGACCTCTATGTGGCAAGAGTGAAACGTTAGCATCCCGGATGTACTGTGACAGCTTTTGGTTTAAAAACACATCTAGGTTGTTTGTTGACGCAAATGCAAATGACATGCAGCCGTTTCAATCTCTGAAACGGCATGTTTTCACCACAGTCTACATATATAAAAATGCATAAGAGATTGCCATTGTATTATAGTGTTACAAATAAAAAAACTAATTTACCTATAATATTTTATTTGTGAATACTCATTAAGTATATGTCAGATAATTAACTCCTAGATTGTCTTTAGATCATTTATGATTTTTTGAGGTTTATTTACTGATGTAAAAACTTCAAATGACAAGCATAGAAATGAAATTGTTAATCAGAGCACTTAATATAGAAATTCAATTCTGAGAGCTCCATAAGCTTGGCCTTGTGTCAAATTTGAGTTTAGCTGAGCAAATCGATACCATGAAAGGAGAGATTTTTTGGTATATCGATATACATTATATTGTGTAGTCACAAACATTTCTTCTCAAATTTGCTGAATTTCTTTTGCACACAATCTTGATTACACACCAGGAAAAGTGTTTCAAAATGTATAAAGAATCAAATCAATCATTTGTTTTTCTATTTTAAGAAAATAAAATTCCATATTTCATACATTTGCTGTCTTCATTTGAATTTGTAAAAAGCATTTTATTGTTTCTAGTTATCTCAGCTGCAGTTCAATTTGTTTTGCCCAAGAAAAAAATAATCCATGTCTGTCATTGATTGATGCAAAATTTCCAATTCAGGAAAACAGGAAATGTTCGCAAGTTACAGGGTAAATAGAAAAACTTAGATACAGTGAGTGCAAAAAGTATCTGATTATTGCAAAAAGTTCATTTCACATCCATAAACAGCTTCAAAATTGACAGAATTTGGACCAAAAATTAAAAAAGACAAAAATCAAAATAATATTGAAACAAGTTTGAATTTTGAAAAGTTATTCATAAAAATCAGAAATATTTGGTCCAAATTCTGAAGGTGTATAAGTATGTAAAAACAAACTTTTTGAAATGCATTGTATATTTTTGCACACACTGTATCTGTGTTTTGGAGGAAGGGGGGGAACATGTTTGAGAGGGATCAGAACAGATATGTTGGTATCATAGATTTTATAGTTATGAGACCAACTTCTTACCAAGCCGAATAATAATTGCAAAAGATGATGAATCTATACAAAGGTGGTTCGATAAGTCTGTAGCCTGACACATTAGCTGAATTCTTTATATGAATACAAGACGTTGAAAAATAAATATTTGTTGGGTTTTTTTTTCATCATTAGGCTATGGACTTATTGATGTTCCTACATATATATTTATTCTATCAGTTTTTATGCAGAATAAGCAAATTCACCATTCAGTATTTGCATCTGAATGCTGAAAAGCATTCTGAGTGTGGTTATCAACCCAATTTAGATGCAAGTTTTATTTTTACAAAACTTGTCAGTGTATGAAAATCTTATATCACTTGGTTTTGTGAAAATTAGTTGTTTGAGAGAGCAACAGTCAGTGCACTTTCCAAAAGACTTACAAGTTCACTTGAAATGTGATGAGGTGCACAGTCCTTTCTGACTTACAGTGATACTACATTAAAATATATAGTTTGACTAAAAACTATTTTCATGACTGGGGGTAAGATGGTTAACAGATTTCATTTTTGAGTGAGAATTTAAAGATTGAATTCCAACTGATCCAACTTACCCCAAAAAGGATGATGATACAGGAAAAATAACTCTGAAGCTCTTTGGACTAAATCTAAAATGATTAATCATTTTAATCATCTCAGCTTTTATCAACCTATTATATTATAACTAGCATATCCTGTCAAAAATGACAGGGTTATTTATGTATGGATCAGAACTAAGTAGCATAAAACCATTTTAATTGGCAAATTATCCTTAATAAATCAATTTATTAATAAATATTATTAAACATCTCCTAATTCCTTCATTCAAAAATAACTGACCATTTAGAAACACAAAAAACATAACTCTAAAAAGTCCACTATTCTTTAACAAATGTTTAAACAATCCTCTATAACTTTTGTTCATGCCCCATATTTTTAATTTTAATTTTTAGAATATAATTTTTCAATCAGACTAGACATTACGTTTTTCTCCAAAACTTCAAAATACTTAGGATTTACCACTCACATGTTATGATGAAGTATGATAACAGGCGATCACATTACAAAACCCCTAGACTTTGATTCACTGCTGTACAATGCATCTCATATGGACCAGTCCATTATGAGTTTTGAGATATGTCAGGTGCCGGACATGACAGGAAACAATCAATCGAACATACAACCAAACATAAAAGGCATATGTGCAAATGAGTATATGTATAGATTATACAACTTTATTTATACTTGAAAACACTTCAGTTACAATTAGTGAAGAAATATTGTAAATATCAGTAAACAGTAGCATACCTTTCAGTAACAGAGTTTGAGAAGGAGAGAGAAATAAACCAGTCTGAAGATGAAAATCCAAACTGACAATTGCTTCTCTAACATCAGCCTCATAGCAGTGGCACTTGTGAAGTTTCTCTTGTGAAAATACTAACACTTTTCAGACCTCCTCAAAGGTCTTTTTTTAAAACCGGATTCTCATGCCTCCAAGAAGATAATGTTGATGTTTGCCTGCCAGAATAGGATATTCTATTTTCATCTTGTTGATGCATAGATTTGCCAGTGTAAGCTGTCCATGCTAACATCAATGAAGAATTCTTGACTTTAGTTTTAAAATATATTCTCACTTTCAAAAAGATTTCCTCACCTTATGCTGCTCATATTTGAAAGATTTACTGGATAAAACATTTCAAACTAATGCAAATGCAAGGAAATTTCCTGCATGATAAGAGATCTATTTTCATTATCAATGTATAGATTACTAGATATAAATATCAATTTACTGATCTCAAGCAAATAATTCTGTCTACTGTCTCAAATTACCCAGCTTTCCTGGATTTGTAAGTACTATACTGCTCAAGAGAAAGGTCTTCACTCGGGTTTTAAAATATTTTCCTTCTCCAGTGCAGTTAAACCAACTGCCACATTCATAATGTTTTGACTATAAACCTTTCAGGTCTAAAAAGTTATCTCTATTCATTAATCAATAGTTGCAAATACAATCCAGTGATGAATTGATCAAATTCATAGATTTAAGAAAGGTTTCAGATTTAGTCAGACAGCAACAGTAAAATTGTAAGTAGAAAAAAAGTGTTGCTTCAATTGGTTGCATGAACATTTCTATTACCTAATGCAGGGTTCTTCAAAGTATGGGTCTTGACCCATTACTAGGTTGTAAGATCCTGCTGACTCGGTCACAGGTTCTCAATAAATGAATGAATAAATGAATTACAGAGTAAGTGAGAAAAATATTGGTGACAATGAAATAATTAAGATTTGAATTTGAATATATCTAATAATCTTATTGTTACCAATTTTACCAATAATTTCTTCTTAAACTTATTGAATCTTAACAGTAATAGTAGACTTGGCATGGTTGAAAAATAGCAACAGAGGTTGAGAGAGAGAGAGAGGTGGTAGGCAAGATATGATTCATACGCATACAGTACAATGAGTATGTTCCACACAATTACGCATTTGAAAGCAACAAAAGTTTAGCTGCATTTGAACTTCGAGTGTGAAGTGGTCTTTTTTAGTTGTATCAAGTTTATGCCCTAACCCAAGATGAAATGGATCGTTTATTATATGTCAATGGGTTGTGAGGTTATTGCATAAAATCAATCTAAGTCGTGATCCAAAAAGTTTGAAGAACTCTGACCTAATGAATACTTATAAAATTCAAAATGTATGACTGTCAATGAGCAGTCACTTATTTCCAACAATTCTCATTAGTGACCTGACAAGATAAACATTGAACCAAAGTACAAGGAAATTTAAGTTTATACCTCTTCTCAAGAAGTCATCACAAGACAAAATTTTGAATTCAAATGTTCCATCAGAACATCTTGCATTACCATGCAAAATATTTCAATTAACTCATTGTATTAGAGGTACATTACCACAAAAATCTTTAATCATTTTTTTAAGTGAAGGTCTTAGGACCCATCTGAAATTTGAAGAAATGTAAATAATAAAAAAATGAATAAAATAGAAAGCCATGTAAATTCACAGCAGAAACCCCAACTTCTCAAAACAACAATCTATTTATATATATAATAAAATGGGTTAATATATTGCATTTGGTGGATTCAACACTTCCATACAGAAATGGAACAAAGAAATAATGATGTAGCCAGTGCTGAGATTGCAATTAACAACCAGATTCCCCCATCTGGTCAGGTTCAGACTTTACTGTTACTTTCCACTCACAAAATCCATGGAGTTTAATTAATTCACAGTTAGTAGTTTATTCTATGTCCAAAGTTTTCATTTTAGTGCTAAACTATTTATTAAAGTTAGGGTGAGAAATATTTAATTCATGCATAAAAAATGTCATTGCTAATGCAAACACCTGAAATATAACCTGTTACCAAAATGCCATTAGCTACATTTAATTGGAATTAAGACACAATAAATCTAGAAACAAATTTATTTTTAATTATCACAGCACAACTTATACTGCCACAGGAGAGGTATTCTTTTAAGATAGAAGTATAATCTTAGAAAATATTATTCCTTAACCCAGTTTCCTCTGCAATTAAAAGTTTGTTTTTAATACAAGATTTCTGCAAAAGATTTAACTGAATATTAATAAAAAGAAATACACAAACAAGTGCAAATAATGTAGACATACGAGTCATAGTTACCCAGAAGTAAAAGCATTAGGCAATTTGGGATTAACTAGACAAGATTTATTGGGGGCTAGAATCAAGCTGACTAAATTACAGATAATCTATGAATGTACATATCAATATCAAATGAATGAAATCTCTATTTCATTGCTTTTAATTGTGTTTGATCATAAATTCAAAACAAGTCATTTCGTTTTGTCCAAAGTTTTGATATGGTCACTTTAAAATATGTTGTAGTAGCAGTAGCAGTGAATATAAGTATATCTCTTTTGGCAGGAAACACATTTGCCACTTAGGTATGTGTAGCCTTTCAGATGTAAACAGTAATAAGTGTAAAGATTTAAAGAGAACATATTCAGGAGATGCCATAAATGCTTTGAAGCATTTATGCATCTAATTTCATCTCACTTTTGAAGTGTTCGTGTGTGGTGGTGGGTGATTTTGATACTACCTTTTGATTTTCATATATCTAGGAGCACACAGGTTCATATTCTGTCCACAATTTTGTTTAGTAGCCAGGCTGATCAACAGATGGCGGAGTTGTTCAAAATGGAATGTACCTCAGACAGTTAATGTCATTTCTAAAATATTCATCTTGCATGGTTTATTCAGATAAAAAAAAACATACTCTTTTCAATGATAACATTAAGAAATACATGCAAAATAGAATTTTTCTTTCAATTAAGATTCTTGAATGATTAAAAAGATTTGTTTTTCTGCCAATAAAATCACAGCATTGTAGGGATTTATTTTAGCTATCTGAAAAGGTTTTCTTTATGATATTTTTTATAGCAGCAGAGTATTCAACATTCGTTATTCCCTTGTGTGGTTCTCTATACAACTGAGAACACAAAGGGTGTTGTTGCTACACGTCACTTCATCTGGCCAGTGGCTAGAATAAAATAAAGCATTTATTTCTTTACACAATAAAATGACAGGGTAACAATAATGGCAGCATATGTGACCTTTTTTTTTTTAGATACCAGGTGCTTAAGAAAAAGCACATTTGTTCCTAGAGATTCTATTCAAAATAGATTTCTATCTGAAAAAAATAAAAGTTAAGTCTTCCATCACTTTTGACCCTTTATACGGTTAGGAAAAAGTCTCCCTTCACTTTTGACCCCTTAAAGGGGGGGAAAGTTTCCCTTCACTTTAGACACCTTAAAGAATTATATATAAACATATAAAATAAGAAGATATGTATATGGACGGAAAGTAAGGTTCCACTTTGACATTATAGTTACATTGTAAATAGACCCCTCCCCCTCTAAAACCTCCCCCTAGGTCTATTGAGTATGCATGTCAAATATGGTTGGGCTGCACCCATGTTTATGTGGTTTTTATAGCGTGACAGACAAACAAATGGTGTGACACTCCCTGCTTATATATACAAAAAGAAGATATATGCCTAATGCTGAAAATTCAATCAATTGCTGCCTATTGGCCACTAGTAGGAATAAACCAAAGGATTTTATTGTGTGACATCAACATATCCTGCTGAATCTGACAGAAATGTACATTGATTTTTTCCCTCGATTCTATTTGCTCAGTTGTTGTGTCAGGATACATAATCAAACAAGATATGTCAATGCAGAACAATCTGAGCTGATAAGCTGTTTGCTGCTATTCCAGTGTGTTCAGGATTGTGCTTTTTCCTTCCTCCTACTGCCATTTGGAAGGGATGTTTTCCTCCAGATATTCTCAGATATGACCTGCTTGCAAGCATTACCCTCTCTACATCTTCATGTAAGGTAAAGACACTTTAATATGATGATGCACAGATATTTATACATTCTGATTTTTGTATAGCTTGGAAATACACAAATGAGATTATAGTAGATATCTATATCATTGAATATTGTATACAGGACGTATGTAGCTATTTAGTCATAAATACGTTTGGCACCTTTGATAGGAGTTTGGGTATACTCATACTGTGACAGCTAATAGCTATTTAACAATATAGCTAATTTAAGCCTAGAGATTCACTCCTAACCTTTTACCCTCAAAATTATATTCCTTGAAGTATGAGTAGGATGGTGTTTGTTCACTCAATGAATACTTCTAGTCTGTTAAACTATGGTATCCCTACTTTAACCAGCTTATACTAAACCTAAGTCACATGACCAAAATGGCATATATAAAATGTTTAAAAAGTGGGGCGAATGTCCAAAAAGAGCTAATGTTAGGGGGGGGTGTAATGGCTAATGTTGAAAAAAGGGGGATAATGTTAAAAAGAGGGTAGTTAATGTTCAAAAAGGAGGAGGGGCTAATGTTAAAAAAATGGGAGGCTAATATTAGAAGGGGGGGCATTGGGAGGCTGAAGAGGGGCTAATGTACAAAAAGAGAGGCTAATGTTGAAAACGGGTTAATGTTAGAAAAGGTGCAGCTAATTTTTTTTTTAAATGGGGCCTAATGTTATAAGGGGGAGGGGTGACAATGTTAAAAAAATGGGGGTGTAATGGTAGAAAAATGGGGGGCTAATGGTAATGTTCTGGAGATATATATATATATGTATGTTTCTTATGTGGATGTAAGGTAATCTCAAACATATATTATCATTAAGATAAGCTTGATGCATTTTGCTGAATTTTAGAAAGATCTAACATACAGGAACAGTGTTGAAATCAATTATCTTGTTTAATAACCAGTCTCTACACACAGAAAATCTGGTGAGGTAGTGATAGAACAAACCATATTATATAATTATGTCTTTGTAGAATTCTTCACTTACGTAGAAATAAGTTCATATTGTTACACATAAAAAAATGTTTGATACCATACAGCTGGCAAGTAACATTGTGTTATCCCATAGTTGATATGCAATCATGCATTTGAATATGTAGGTGAAGATTCTAAGAAGTAGTGTCCTGTCTCATCTGCTAAGAGTACTGGTTCTTTAACTTGCTAAGCAGATAATGTAATTGCTTCAGAGCCAAACCTGTGTAAGGTAGACTAGACCTTGGGCAAATTTGACAGTGTACTTTACATGAAAGGAAAAACAAAAAACAGTCCAAGTTTGTGTAAACAAATTATAATATTGAAAAACACTGGTATATCTTATTGGCTTTTGGGAAAATATGTTCAACAGCTGCTGAACATCACTCATAAGTAAACAAAGTGAGAAAAACAAAAATTTCCTATTAGAATACATCTATACTAATCTATGCATTCTATTTGTCCGTGCCTCTTCTCCACAGAAATTACAAGCCCTATCGACCTAATATTCTGCATGTAGACTGAGAAGAGGTCAAATTTCCGCATAGGCTATGTGAGGTTGTCCTTGGAGGTCATTAGAGGTCGCCAGGTCATTTCTGGTGATTTCTAGCTAGTTATTGGCCATCATTTTGCACCAACGATGTCAAAATTTACCATACGGTACATCTTCTCATGACGAAGATCACAATCTATGTTACATTGACCACTGAGGTCATTCAAGGTCATCAGAGGTCAATTCTGGTCATTTTAAAACAATTTACCAATGGGGAGGCCACAATTTTGCACCTATGAAACTGAAATTAGACATAGGAGTAAATCTTTCCCTGACAAAGCTCATATGCATTGTGATTTTGAGCCCAGAGGTCACAAGAGGTTTTTGATAATACTTTGGCTATGGAACTGAAATTTGCCATAGGGATGGCAGTACAGATATTGCTATGATGTTAGTGTCATTAGCCTTGATGATGAGCGATTGCTGCCATCCGTTGTTACATCCCTGGCATGTACAAATATTTGCGTGTCAGCTTCTTCATGACAGCATGGAGACACAGCATCCAGGGACTTCTTTGTGTTGCTAATGGCATCTTCTCCTTTTGTGACAATGAGTGTGCTTGTCATCTTTGCTTCATACATCTTCACCACCAGGAAGTGAAACAGCCCAGTCTTATTGCTGTCATCTCGAATAAAGCTTCTCCAGTTGTTTGGGGTCTTACTGGTACCTGTCACATTTTTTCTCATCCCTTTTTGACCTTGTTTCAGATTTCAGGCTTGACTTCTTGTACACATCAAACATTATGTCCACCGTTTTGTACCTGGCACTGTATGATTCAATCTTCTGGGTGATATCTTCTCTAGCATAGTTATCAAATGTCTTTGAGGTGCATGAAGATAGGGCATTGATCAGTGCTGAGCCATCGATTATGACTCCATCTCCCCTTGGTTCTCTGTCTGGAATGTTCACTTGTGCTTGAAGAATTTCAGCCAGCTGTGACTTCTGACGTATATGAAGATGAGAGATGCAAGAGACAACTGGTTCTCATGCTTGAAGAATTCTTGCAAGTCACAATACCTGTATTGGCATGAGATGAAGAATCAGGAGATCCTCTGACAGTTATCTTTCAGCACTTTTTCTTTAGAACTGCCCTCAGCTTGCTTTAAGACTTGTTTAAAGAAAGAAACTGTTCTTATTGATTTGGTGATAGAATGAACATTCATCTTTATTCTGTAGCCCTTTCATGAATGATTGGAACTGCTCTTTGCCCTACTGGTGATGTGTACCAACTATTTCGGCACGAGCTGGGTCTGCAATATTCTTCATATCTAGTGCTAGTAGGTCGGCTGACTCTTCTTGGAATGGGTTACCCATCTCCTGCAACACTACATAGAGTGCTTTCACCTTCTCAAAGATGATATCTGGGCTCTGAGTGTCTGCTCAGGATGTCTGCTGCTATTCCATCTTTCACATCTGACATAGCCTTGTATCCAGCTATTAGACGACTCACTTCGGGTCCAGCTACCATCCACCCATGAAATGCTACAGGGTCTTCTGTCAATCCAATGGCTCCTCCATCACCTTTGATGATTGAATTATTTTGTTCATAGGCTTGGTCAATCGCCAGGCCAGAGAATTCTCTTCTAGATTTGTTAACAACAAAGCTGTCCTTGTGAAATACTGTGGCCACTTCTGGATGTTGTTGATCAAGGGACATCATGTCTTGATGGTGAACTGGGATCCATTGCACATAATTGACATTGTTGTTTGCAAAGAAGTAAGGTGCCAATTCTGAGAGTGCTTCACAATACAGGTTGAAGTCTTCTTCTCTGAATGAGCGGATCAGGGTGAACATGTATGTGTGTACATATGCGTGTGTATATGCATGTGTGTGTTCATATATGTGTATGTGTATGTGTCACTGACACATGATGGTCTCAGTCCTTGTGGTATTTGTCAACAACAAGTCATCGACCCCTTGGCCAGGTAATGATACTGCGATTGCCAAACACAATTTTTGCATTCCCTCCTTTTCACCTATGGGTGAACCAATCCGTTTTTTTGTAAATTGGTCATTTATTTTGTTATTCATACAATTCAAGATACAATATTTTTATACACTAAAAAAAAAATTGAAAAACCAAGCGCTGACAGCCTTGCTCCACACCACTGACTGCTCAGCTGTGATGCGTTGCCTATTCAGCCACATTTGCTGCAAACAGTTGGAGTGCACTCAGCTGGATAAACTATGTGATGACACTATTTCTAAATTACCCCCATCATCTTTTTCTGGCGTTCTGTAAAAAATTAAAAAGATTTTCATATCGGTGCAAATCGGACATATATGCTGATACTAATATATCTGATAGGCCAATATCAGCCTCGACCGACTGATAAATCAGTATGGCGTTGCATAAAATCGGCACAATCTAATCTAACAGACTTGAAAATATAGGAATCGAAGCAATACGCACATTTCTATGAAAAAAATCAACTGTCGGGGGACCAATTTTCAAGATGGCCGCCATCTTGGATTTTCAAGTGATCAATTTGGCAGATTTGATCAGAAACATCTAGAGAACAAATACACCAAATTTCATGCATATATCATAATGTGCACAATTCCACTCAATTATTGATTTTATCTGTTCCAATAATAGCCTAAAAGTAATATTTATATCAGAAGAGCATTACAAATTTTACAAAATGAGCAATTGAGTATATTAAGTTTGATGTTTTTTCAGAGGCCATACCAGCAGTTATGACATTTACCCTGGCCAAGAAGGAATATTTTTCTTGAGCCAATTATTGTGACATATTAATTCAAAAAGTATTTTATTACAGACTGAATCAAGAATAAGGAATGATATAAGGATAGAGAACTGGTTTATTTTTATCTGGTATATTAACAGTTCATTGTAATGCACACTCTCTTTTTAGACTTACAACTCATGTTCACAGAGTTACTATTTATTCGTCTTTTAATGAAAAGAAGGCACATCACTTGAATCTTGTCTCCAACATATTTTATTTAATAAGATGGCCTTTCAATGCCATTTTCACAGCCTTAAAGTATACAAATAGAAAAAAGCCAGCTTCTGAAAAGAATGAAAACAACTCTATAACAAAGAACTCTTTACAAAAGTATTATCCTTTAGCTTAGAGTTTTATGAACAGAGATAGAAGTATAGAAATAGGTTGGCAGACAGATGAAGTGGTGCCTATTACAAGCTCTAAATGAATGTCCTGTCTCGGGCATGATTATGTTTGAGTAAAGACAAATATCCAATACTCCAACGTCTGCACTGGCAAATACTGAGCTGTGGTTGAGGTAAGTAAGAATGGCATTTACTCACATATCTTACATTGGTAACAAATCTATTCCTGTGAAGGCAGCCAGTTGATATCAGAGCTATATGAGCTGTAAACTTACTGGTTTATATTGCTTATTGAAAGTAAACCTCTAAGTTCTTGTTAAATAAAAAAATAAATCGATAAATAAATAAAAAATAAAAAACAAAAAATCTTTTTTCCTTTTTAATCTTTATTTTTGTAATGCATTTACTCCTTAGTGCTAACTTTCAAAAAGAGGTCAAGTTACCCAGCACTGTCTAATCTAAAATGACTCTTGAGATCATTAATATTTATTAGCCAATGAAAATTTCATTTAGCTATGGAATATAAGATACTAGACAGAAATAGTAAGGAAACCAGTATGTTATGGTATATTATCTTTGAAGTGATGTGCAAGATATTTATTCCTTAGCACTTGCCTGAAAAAAATACATACATTTTTTTAGCTAAATGAATGGTGACTAAATTTGTGTTGTATAAAATTCTTTTATTAGACATAGTTAAATTGTTCTTCCTAGTTTTAAGTCCAATTTGGCAATTGAACCAAAGAAATATGCCTACTTTAAATAAAGTAAATAAACTATGTAAAATTTCATGAAAAATGAGCTGACTGTATTCTAGAGCTACATTTGTCCTTCATGAGCTGATGGCTAAAATTTTACTGTGACATTTTTTCTTTTAAAGATGAGTCTTTCTAAAATTACATAATCCATTGTACTAAAATACTTCCAATATATAAAAAAGTTACTTGGATATTTCAAGACACGATAAAAAGAAGCTGTTTTTATGTGCGTGTACATACATGTAAAAACATACTAACAAAAGCTGATAAGAGGCAGATTTAAATGCCTGCAAAAGAATAAAAATAAAGAACAACAAAACTATGTTGCGTAAGTGCTGGCTTTTAAAGTTTGTATTCTTGCCAACACAAAGGGGGAAAAGTAAACTATTTATAACATTGTAATGATTTTATTTTAGAGTGTCCATTAAAATTTAAATTGTTTTGATTATCAATCTTTATTATGGCTGATCTGAACCAGGTGAAAGTTTGATCAAATAGATAAACAAAGCATTAAATATCATATATATATGAGTATATGATAAATATGATAAGTGCCCAATGAAGCATTTTTAAAAAGTTGATATTTTCATTATTTTTAGGGCTACAATGTTCTTTTTTTTATATTGAAGTTTGAACACTATGAATCATAATGCAGAGTATTCAAGCTTAAAAATAAAATAAAAACTGAGCATTGTAGCTCTAAAAATAACGAAAATATCAATTTCTTTTAAAAATGGTTCATTGGGCACTTATCATGCACAGCCACTCATATATATATATATGCGTGCATGTGATTATGTGGGGGGGGGGCATTGTTTTGAGGCAGAATGAATATGTGAATAGATATTTATACCATGTGTTTTTTTACAGATTTGCTAAGTACATTAATGTGCAGACTCCAGTATCAGTAACATTCTGACTGGAAAATAGCTGCCTTGAAAACCTCTATTCAGAATATTGGCCTTTACTTGAATTCAGCCTGACCTTATTGGTGCAGAAGGAAGCTTCCCTACCATTTCTAAGATGGAGAGAAGAGAAGGTACATAGGAATTTGAACTTTGAAAAAACAGCATGTAAAGTATAAACTGAAATTTAATCTTTTTATCAAACATTGGTAGAAAGAAAAAAGATTTGTCAAATCAAAGATTCTTAGTGAGTGTATACTTTATATTTTTGTTTGTAATATAAGAGTACAGGCTAATTGCTGTATTTGATCTCTAAATGAGAGCATTAAAAAAATGCATGATCTATAACAATAATGACAATCATTCAGTAGCAAGGCAACAAATAAAATATTAAGATTTTGGATGAAATTCAATAGAGATACTAGCTGATAGCAGTTAGTGTGAAAGAGTTAAGACCTTAAACATCATGAAGCAAATAGTTAAATTGCAGTAAAGTCAACTTGATATGCATGAAACAAGAGATAATTTAGGATATATACAAGCCGGGCTGCTGCAGGGTCAAACTCCACTCCTACTTCTATTCCACCTGAAGATGATTACTGTAACTTTTGTTTTGTATATATAATAAATAAATTTTAGCTCAGTTGATAAGAGCGTCTACCAATCACTTGGTCATGATTTCAAATCATGGTAGAGAAATGTTAATTTTATATATTGGTTTGGTTTAACTTGATGTGATAGACAAACAGTGAAGAGTTTACTCCCCTGAATTAGGTGAGGATTGTTCTTTGTCTTGTTGTTGTGGGGGAAAAACAAAGTCAACTCCAACATGGACTGGAGTTTGACAAAAATTACTTGAAAGAAAAAAAGTACTGTACTCTGATTGGTCTACATAGAGTCATACCAACAAGCATACACGCATGTACTTCTCAATAG
This sequence comes from Architeuthis dux, assembly GCA_006491835.1. Lineage (NCBI taxonomy): Eukaryota > Metazoa > Mollusca > Cephalopoda > Oegopsida > Architeuthidae > Architeuthis > Architeuthis dux. The sequence goes on from VCCN01002572.1 coordinate 1,947,549, forward strand.
CGCTGCTCTACAGGCTGAATTCTAAAAGTACCACAATTACTGTAATAATAAAATCATAATCACCAACACTAAGCTCTTGTGCTCTAAAGCATAAACTAAGCAAAACAATTAAAATAATAAATATTGAAACTTTTACTGACTAATAAGTCAATAACTAACACTAGATTATCTAATGGCAGTTCTTTATAAGTGATATAAATTACTTTTCTTTTGATCAAAAGATGGTAGAAGATGGTAGAAGTTGAGCAACATCGCATCTTGTTAGTATTAAAATATTACTTGAGAAAACCAAATGTTGTGTTGAAAAATCTGCTTCTCCTGAGGTTTGATTCAAGAAAGGATATTTGACATTACTGTTCAAGTCTTGTTGCTGCTGGCATAGTAGTGGAGGGTTTGCATCTACCTGTATATTATTTATTGCACACCATGGGATTTGTTTCTTTAATTTTCTCTACACTAATTTGTTCAATTACTGCTGTGATGGTGATGTTTCAAGAGAAGTGACATTCTCCTCATATATATAAATACCTTTCTTTTAATTCATCACTCCTAGTTTTTTTAGAAAAGTATCTTCAAGAGATATGAAACTGAAGAAAACCTTTGTTACAAAGTGGCATAATGTCTCCAAATCAGCTTGGTGGAGCTTTATCAGAGATTTTGATATTGAGTAAAGCTCACTTATCAGGTTTTTTCCCAATGGATTTTTCTATATAAAAAAAGAAATCTCATAACAAATTTATTCATCAAAATCTCAAATGGCCTTTATAATTTCTTTTTATAAAAGTAAAATACAATTGTAACACAGACCATTAAAATACAGACTTTCATAAATGGATCATACCAGGGCCGGCCCAAACATTTATGGGTCCCTAAGCAGAATTTGATTTACCCCCCCCCCCACTGTCTCATTCAGGGAGGCCCTCTGGTGGCCACAGGGCCTTGGTTTGCTTATGCATTGGGTGGCTTTATATTAAAGATGAATATATAAAGATTTAAAACACCATTGATTGAATAAATTATCTCGCCAACACCATTTATAGATTGCTTTCATCTCCCATTGAAGATATGATATTGATATTTTAAGTTACACTGGATTTTGTTTTTTGTAAAGTGTCAGAGTAAAACAAAAGTTCTGGGTTTTATTGTTAGGAAATAATTTATTCATAGATTAGATTTCAATGTTTTCTGGAAAAATATCAGTTGAGATTAGAATTTCTTTTTTTCTCTTCTGGTGGTTAGTTTTTTTAGTTTTTCTTTGCCTTCTCTCACAACTTACCACTGGATCATTTGACAATGGTTTCCCACCCAGTTATCAAGAAAGAATAACAAGAAGAACTCAAAAGGAACATTAAGACAGATACCAGCTGGCCTGAGAAACCAATCTTTTAATCCCACACATACAAATATATCATTTGACTTTCAAACACTAACTCAAGGAATTGACTATTTTAGGGCTTCACCACTGATTCTTTCCAAAAGTCTCTAATGAGAGAAACACCAGATGTTTATATATCCATCAAGGAGAAGGAAATCTAGCCAACAGCACTTAGTTCAAAGCAATTACACCTGAAGGATACTTGACAAATACAATGCTTGATATTCTACTGGCAGAGTATAAAACTGAAGAGCAGTCTGCTACATGAGTAACTGATTTGGGAGCATGCTGTGTTCGAGGTGATCAATTAAAAAATTGGAAAAAGTGGTGATCAATGAATAAGTTACTTCTCTCACTTTTTGTTTTGCAGTGATCATTAAAAAAGTCTGAATTTTCAAAAAAAAAGTAGGCACAAACTAAGGGATCAATTTAACATAAACTTACATTGCAAATTGAAACTTCCATTAAAAAACTATTTTGGGGAGGGGTTAAAAAAAAAAACTAAAAAAAAACGTTTTTAAGACATAAGGAGTAAATGTTTAAATTTCCAGCCCTCTAGCTCCATTGGTGCATGATACATACATACATACAACAATTATAAAGACATTTATTACTTGAGAACCTATATTTGCCTGGCACTGGTGTGAACGACTGCTAAACAAGTGGCTAAATTGTAAATGTGAATAAAGAAACAAGCTCTGTGCAGGGATCAAACCCGCATCTGCCCTGGAAGCAACCTTATACAAGGTTCTGCTCTACCAATTGAGCTTTCATTGCATACATACATAGCCAGCCAGCCAAACTGAAGAAACCTATGTTGACAATTTTGGTGTCAGTTTTAGTTGATGGTTTTTAATATTGAGAGTCTAAACCCATTTAAGAAATAACATTACATTGAGGGACTAACAGATTGAACTTATTTCAAACAATTTTACCAACTGCAGTAAAACTAGATTCATTGATATGGAACAGTATATATATCAAATTTTTCTCCTGAATGTTTTCTAGGCTGCAAAACTTTTTCACTTACCATAAAATATTTAAAATCATTAAATATCTATGATCATAAAAGACTTTTTTGTTATTGTTATACATTGCTGATGGAATAAAGGAATTGTCTGTATCCATATGAAAAATAATCCTTATCTTAAGCTTTTTCTCATTCTTTTGGCCTCTGGTTCACAAAATCCAACTGACTAAGATACTGCTTGGCTCCTTTTCCCAAGATATTGTCATCAGTTTTACACTTTACAAAAGCTTCCACATCATTTAGTTTTATTTAGTTGCTGTAAAATATCTGCACTATTCATTTCATTTTGTTTTTAATTTGTGTAAATTTCAAAATTTAATAATACTCTTGGGCCACTTTGCCATAGCAGAACAGATGTAGGAAATAATTTTACCAATTGTTTTAAATTTTCATTTTTCAAATGATTGAGTTTTTCTTTTTAAGTTGGCAAGCATAGGGAAGGAACCTGATCTTAATTCAATGCCCATTTACCTCATTTGGTCTTATTTCATAGCTCTATTACCTGGCTGACAGGATGAATAGCAATAGTTCTATGCCTAAATATGTTAAAGACAAAAACACCACCCCAACAAACGCACACACAGTCTTTACCTGAATTCCATCTCATGACTCACCTTTTTTTCTCTGTTCTTCACTCAAGTAAATACATGATAGCAGAGTGAAAAAATGACGTAAATCAGACAGAAATGCTGTTTTGTTCTTTTTGCATGGGATGCGTATTCTGAACAAATCTATGTTAATAAGCACAGTTCTTTTTATAGCTTGATAAAAAGAAAATTTAATGGCATAAAACCAAATTGTTCAGTCAAAATAGATACACAATTACATTGTGCAGTTCAGTGTTTGCAAACACAACAAAACCAGATAGGTGAATATAAATTATGTTGACTCAAAAGTTATATTCAGACTTTTCTGTAATGAATAAACTTATAGTCTGATGTAAGGCACCGGTGTTCAAACTACTGAGTTATAGGGTGTAGTCCAATATTGGGACTGGGAGAGGGAAAAAAAGAAAAGAAAAAATGTAGATAGATATGTTCAGTATGAATGAACAAGTGTCATAGAGCAATGGTTTCATTAAATGCCCCCACTACTGTTGCTTTGTGCCAGACTAAGATAAAGTTTTTCTGGGGCGCTTTGTGTTAGAGCAATGGCTAGTAAGCTAGTCCTGCAGACCATTATTACTGTAGGGAGTTCAATCTTCACTGAGTGCTCCACACTTGAGGTCTTTTTGCTATACTAAGATAAATTAAGGCCTACTGTTGTACCTATCAGACCAATTCACTAATGTAGTAAGTGATCCTCGCCAAGTGCCTAATACTATGGCCTTGTGCCATACTAAGCCAAGCTTAGCAAATAATTTTGAAGCCTACCACAGTGTAACAAGGGCCTATTTCTTGGTTGAAATATTTCCCACAGGTGCCAATAGTTGGTGTCCAGGTTAAAAGCCATAATTTTAAATGGTGATTATCTATCTAGACAGATATATCTACCCCACTGGGAAGATTGGTATGATACTATCTTCCTCCAACCATTTGGTCTTGTGCTGCATTAAGCTGAGTAAACATCAACAAAGATAGATAGATGAAGAGCATGGTTCCAAAATACAATAAGCGCATTTAATAAAAAAAATGTGTTAATTAAATTAAAAATCAAATTTTGGATTTGAATTTTTTTTATCTTATTACAACCTTTTTATACAGATATATGCAGCCTATAAAAAATTCAAATCCAAAATTTGATTTTTAATTTAATTAAGCACATTTCTTTTTAAAATGGTGCTTATCTCGTTTTGGAACCACACTCTTCGGATACAAACATACATATTTAACTCCATGAGGTGAAGTTGCTCATTTGGCTTAATTTTCTTTTAATTTGTAATCTGAGAAAGATAGTTACCCATAACCTCTTGCTTGTCTTTTAGGCATTTGCATTTGCCTACAAGCTAAGATTGGTTTTGATTAAAAGACCTACTTGATCTCTAGTTAGTTCACCATAAATGAAAGAATCAAGAATAGAAATATCTGATTGATGTAGTAGCAGGGCAGGAGGTAATCAAGAATGCTAAGAGGGCTTCACATTACAATCATGTAAATAAAGTAATCTGATACTCCAAATCCCAAAGGAAGAGCATCTGATTTCATATAGTGGAGAATAGGTGAACAGATGATGCTAAATGAATGATAAAGTTGGATTAAGGCAATACAAGAGTATCACCTTAGGCTGTTGAATAATAGAATAAAAGGGGGGGGGTCAAATATTTGTCCCGTCCTTTTAAACACAGTTTTGTGTTTTCTTCCTCTTTTCCATTTTGCCATTTATTTCATCTTTCTTCCTTTTTCATTATTTGCTTAATATATTTTATCACTTTTCTTCAGCATGCACCAATTTATTTTTTTTAATTTTGTTTACATTAATGGCAGACTAATGGCAATTTGCTTCTTGTACATACAGTAT
>VCCN01002572.1:1987093-2017098 GCA_006491835.1 Architeuthis dux
GAATGGACAACTTTTCATGCTGTTAATTTTCTCAAAAATCTCTGATTCTATAGATTCTTCTCAAAGAAAGGTTTTATCAGATGTTTTGTCCAATCTCTCTTCTTAATAATAAGACAAAGATTTGAACGATAAAATAATCTTTTATACAACTTTGAGTCATTTTTTTAACTTGGGTGTGGAGTAAATCTTTTGGCCATAGAGCAATTAAAATCTCACTTTTATTCTCCATTTTTTTAAATTTTATTAATTCTGCAATTTCCAATATTTTTACACAAAATTGACAAATTCAGATTTGGTACTTATTACAATAGTTAAGACTAACGAATGCTCAATTTTATGGTGGTTAATTCAAACTGATTTTCAGTTGGCTATGAAATGGCTACACCAATTGTAAATTGCAAAGTTTCACACACTTGTACCTTTTATAATACAGTATAATGTTATTTTCTCAAAACATAAAAAACAACTTCCTGAAAAGTAAGCACTAGGCCTGCACAAATAAATGTAAAAATACTGTACAGTTTAAATAGTCTTTCAACTAGCTTGGTGGTCTTCTAAGTCTTAGACTGGATCTAGTTGCACTGCTCACTGGAACATCTGAATTATCACAACTCTCTTGGTTGACTTCATTTCCCGTCTCAGCATTTCCCCAACTTCTTGTACTGTGTTCTGGACTTCCTGCATTGTCTATGTTATCCCTGCTGACATGTGGAATAACCCTGTCTTGATCGATACTCTTGTCAAGTTTGTCTTCCACATTTAGGCCTAGTTCCAAATCTTCACTCAGTTCCTGGGCTTTTCTCAAACATTTCACATGATCAATATGACATCAAACTACACTTCCAGAGTCCAACTAAATCAAATAAGATAATGGACCGGTTTTAATCATCACTGTTCCACATAACCATTTGGTCCTGCATAAAAGTTTTTCACTAACTCAGAATCTCCTTCTTGAAATTCATGACCAAAAGATGATTATTATAATTGCTCTTCTGAATTTCCTGCCGTCTCTTCAGAAGTTCATGTACCAAGGTCTTCTGCATGATTACGAAGTCCAAAACAGTGTTTACCTTCCTATGCATCATTAGTTCGCCTGTAACACTTTGCGGAGGTAAATTGTAGAACAACAAGAATCTACTCAGCTTTGACTTTAAAGATCCACTCTCTTTACTCATCTTCATCCCCCCTCCTTGAAGATTCACATACATCTTTCTGCTAATCCATTAGAAGAAGGATGTTTAGGAGCTGCTGTGACATGCTTTATTCTATTTCTTGAAATAAAAACTTGAAATTCCCCAATAACAAAAGAAGAAGCATTGTCTGAAACAATTATATCTGGATTTCCATGTGTAGCAAAACATCTTTGTAGATTTTCAATGATGTTGCAGCACAAGAATTAGTTATATATACATCTATCCATTTACTATAAGTATCTACAATCACAAGAAACATATGTCCCATGAATAGACCAGCATATGTGCAATCTTGAGCACTCCTTCTCTGGAATCTCCCAAGGATGTAAGGGAGTCATTGCAGGCATAGAACTGTGTATCCGACATTCATAACAATTCACTTTTGACTCAATGCCCTTGTCGAGATGAGACCACCAAAAATAGTTCCTACTTAAGAACTTCATTCTAACCATTCCTGGGTGTCCATCAAATGCAATGGGTCTCTTAGATCCATCTTCCATGACAACACTGCACCTGGTCCAGAAGATGAGGCGTTGCAAGCTTCAGTGAGTTCCTTGTTTGGGTCAAAAGTTTTTGGGAGTCAGGGAATCCTTGGCATTATTCCATGCTAGCTCCTGTTGTGGGGTCCACTTCCATCACAAGCAGCTGATGCAAATGGTGCTAAAGTATTGGAGATGTTTGGGATGCATAATAATTCAACATTCCCAAAAATGCTTGCAATTCACTGACGTTTGTTGGACGCAGATAATTCTTGATAGCCTATATCTTGTCTTCAGCAAATTGAATGCTGTCTCTATCTTAGGACCTAAAAAAAATCACCTCTGGAACCAAGAATTTACTTTTTTCATGTTTGAGATGCACAACAAACTTGTTTAACCTACTCAATACCTGATCTAAAGTTGATAGGACAGACCAGGGAGGTTCACCTGTCAAAAGAATGTCATCTATCCTAACAATGACATTTGGAATTCCTTGCAGAATATTTTCCATCTTTCTTTGGAAAATTCCAGGTGCAGATTTTAAACCATAACACAAACAATTGTATACAAAGTCCTTTGTGGGTGTTATTAGGTTTGACCGAGATCCAACTTGTTGTAAGACCCCCCCCCCCCCCTAGTGTTGCATAGAGGTCTAGGGTAATTGTCCATCTTGGTAACAGGATTGATGGTTACTTTATAATCTCCACAAATCGAAATGGTTTTATCCAATTATGAAAATTCCACTGGTGAAATGGTACCTTCCTTCAGTAGTCTTTCCAGATTTTTTTTCTCAATTTTATCTCTCAGTATCTGATTCCACATAGGTTCCTACCACTTTACCTAATTCTTTTTCAAACACAGAACTATATTTGGAGAGTGGCTTTTCCAATTCCCCTGTATCTATAGACTTAACAGAATGTACTAGAAATATTTCCTGCCAAGACAATTGCATGTGTTCCAATAACCAATTTCTTGAAACTCCCTAACTGAACCGGAACTTGAATCTCTCCTTTCACTGGAATCTGTCATTTCCTGTGTATTTGATTTCAGCCTAATCTTGGTTTGTCCTGAGATTTTTCCAAAATCTGATACCCAAGAACAGAAACTGAAGTTCCTGTATCTATTTCTATGGATACATTCTTGCCATTTATTTTCATATCCACATAGTATGGATCAACTTTTCCTACTGTACTAATTTTGTGTACACTACGTCTATGCCATCCACTTCTTCTGCAGCTACAGAATCACTCACAACAACCACTTGATGGACAGGTGCTCTCTTGTTTTCCACCGTGGTCCTCTGGCTTTTAACTTGAAACGTTTCTCCAAAATGTGTCCACAGTTCTTGCAATAATTACATGTGGCAAAACAGAATTTACACTTACTAGGGTTATGGGAGCCACCACATCTATGGCACTCTACCCTTCCTATGTTGAGACACAAGGATTGAACTAGAAAGGTTGTTTGGTATGCACTTTGTTGACATCTGTCATCCCCTGTAGATTCTTTGACACAACTCCATACCTACTGCAATGTTATAGTGGGAGGGGCAGCAGGACCTATTCTGCACCCCCCATATATATATATATATATCTCATTAGAAAGGGAATTTCATCAGCTTTCTAACAGTGTATAACTTTTCATGCCCAACAGACACAAATTGACAAGATACACTGTTGGAAAGCTGATGAAATTCTCTTCCTGTCGATTATATATATATATATAGTCTTTATTGGTTCATTACAAATTGTACATTTTGTTTCACGTCAAGATTTTCAAATGAACGCTTCTGTTGTACTGTGACTAAGCATTTATACACTATCCTTGTTGTGGTAGTACCTACGTTATTATTAATCTTATTGATTGAGCTCTCTCGGCCTATCGCTGTGTTGATTTCATTTGGGGTGGTTGCTTCACAGGTTAGGTGGGCATGTCTTAGTTGCTAGTTTAGGATGTTTTGTTTTTATTTATTATTACTCTAATTTTCTTTGGGTCTTTATCAGCAATCTGCCGGTGTCTCTTTTTGTCACCATAAATTAGATTACAATGGCCCCTGTCTAGCCAGGGTTCTAAGATCTGTGGTATCCTAAGTTTGACCTTTAGCATTCCTGTGTCTTTTGTTTGTCTTGAATTCTAGTGTGTGTGAGCAATTTTACATTACTTGGGATATATATATATATATATATGTATCCCCATCATGAATGAAATCCTCAGATCCATAAAGTATACTTGGAAATTCCTTGTAAATTGCTGGAATACCTATTAATTAAAAATTACTTTTATGGTAAAATAAAGTGTATTTTTGAATTCATCATATCCTTTTAAAGTACTCAGATATGTCAATTGGGAGACGAGATATGAAATTCTGGATTTTTTTGGTGTGCTTGTGGCCATTTTGTTTAATGCAAATGAGGTAGTTCATCCCAACTTTTTTCTTGGAAACATCTTTTTTCTGAAAGAAGACGTCCTAAGGAACATTTTGGTACCCTACTAATAGAGTCTGGGGGTGCAGGGTAGGTCCTGCTTGTCCCCGGACTATGTCCTTTTCTGACAGTAACCTCATTTGTATCCTGTCGTCATTAATTCCTATGACTAGTCTATCTCTTAACATGTCAAGAAAGGCACCAAAACGACAGTCTTCACTTATGCTATGGGGTTCAGCTACACAATCTGATATGGACACCCCTGTCTGGCAGAACCTCGTGTAGAATTTGGACTTCTGCACAATAACTGATGGTCTATACATTTTTTGTTGTAATCATTTTTCATAAGACTCACCAGTTCATCATATGTCTTGTCCCCAGGCTTAATTGGGGTTAAAACGCTCGACATCAACTTTACTGCCACAAACGCCGAGGGGAATACTCTTTCGTTTCTGTAATCCTGTTGTGTCATTGGCCGTAAGAAAGTTACTTAACCTCTTACAATACTGCTACCAAGACTCACTTGAACCGTCAAAAGCCTCTAGATGACAATACAACGCCATTATGTCCTCCGATATTCCACCACCTCGTAATAGCTTTGTTCAAACACGTTTATTCAATCAATACGGCGGATACAATCATAAAACGAAACCAATGAATTGTGGGTAAAATATTTAAAGGGGGTTAGCTCTAACTAGTCTATACATTTTTTCAGAGTAAATAAAAATTATCTGCAAACATTAATACATTTCACAAGTTTATCTGAAAAGTATGTTGTAAGTGAATGACAACTTTGTTATAGATTCATCCCTACGAAGTTTAAAATCCGTTTTATTGCATAATGGAAATTTGATTCCCATCTATTCCGATCGTTCATTCTGTACATTAAAAAAATCTTAACACAATTATGTACACTGATTACCAATAGAATATTTGTAGAGATGTTAAAGTCATTGCTATGTTAATGGGCTATTACAGAGCATTTCTGGAGCAAACACTATTCAATCAATTCCTTTAGTTAATCCGAAGAAAATATTTTACCACCTCTTCACATAAGCTTTGGTTTAATGAAATTCTTTGTTAAGGTCATGGGTAAGGAGAATTCAAGAGGATTTACATTTCTTTCAGATAAATCCCCAAAATTAAGTGTCTCAAAAATTAAAGGGGGTTGTTTTTATAGGAATCATTCACAGATCCTGAGTGCAAACTTTTGAGGCAATACAAGTCGCCTTTTCAAAATGGAGTTGAGAATCTGATTAAGGCTTTCAAAGATATGGGTTGTCGTATGTTTCTTAAATTACATTTCTGACATTCACACCTTGATTTCTTTCCTGATGATCTTGGCACAGTTAGTGATGAACAAGAAAAGATATAAAATCTATGGAAGCCCGGTATCGAGGATTCTAGAATGAAAGCACGATGGCTGTTTACTGTTGCATGTTATGTTGTGATGATGCAAGTCACATTTACAAGAGTAAAAGAAAATCAGGTTTAAAACATTTTTGATTTGTTTATTATATATTAGTTTACCCGTGCCGTAAAAAATTACGGCATAATAAAATATATGGATACACACGTTGCATTTTATGTATAGAGATTTTCATTGCAGTGAGCTTGGAGAATATCGTTCTGTTGACCACAAACGGATTTGTATTACTACGTAATTAGAACATGAATGACATTCTAGTTTACTACGTCAGTTGTTTGAATAAAATTATATTTTACTACGTCAGTCGCGTCCCTTAGCGGCACAGAAGACATCTGCATATTGCTAATTATTAATCTGTTGATGTAATGTGCACGCTACTTTTTTCAAGTTAATGAATCTGACTTTGCAGTTTCAAATGTTAATGTTTGTAAATAAATGTGTTGTAAACAGCAGACTGTTTCTAATTATTGGCTACTTTTCGCGATCATCTGAGTCCCCGGCACAAACAAGAGATCAAAGCATCTCCTTTCCCTATACAAATCTGTGCTTTTTGCCGAATTCATTTCCATACCTGATCGCTGGACCAGAATGTTCCGGATCTTTTTAGACATATACAGCAAATGTTATTTCAAATATTTATTTAGAAATAAATTTAATTAATTTTTTTTTTAAACACCAAATTTAACCCATGCCTGATGATGTCCGTTGATTTTTCTTTAAAAAATCTTTTTTTTTTAAATGTTGATATTTAATTTAATAATATGGACAAATTGTTGGATGTTCTAATTGCCATACGCCAAGTAAAAAGAGTCTGCACAGGAACGTAATTCAATCATTTTTCATTAAAATAGTAGACATAAACAGATTTGCCTCATAAGTAAAATTGGATTTCACTCAAATTTCTTCGACTACTGCAAATTAATCACTACCAGTGCAATAACCAACATACACCGAAAAAAAGGCACGCGACCGCTGATCATTTATGTAATAAACCATTGATTGAGGAGTCAGTGACGGAAGTCAAGTCATCAAAAGAGGACAATTTTAACAAGCTTTAGTTTTGGAGTGCAGGTTAACAATCTGGTCTAGAAGACTATTCGATTTACTATTATGGCCTTGTGCCAGACAAAGCTACGCTTACTATAGTTATCTCTACTTAGAGCACCATTTTACTGTTGCGAAACAGCTTATAGTTGAAGTGAAGAATTATCTTAGAAAAATGAAGTGCTAGTAAGTTTACCATGGCTGAGATGGCTACGAGTTAAACATTTTTGACAGCAACAAACAAATAACAATGAAAATACGGTCATACCACCGATTTTCCACTTTTAAGACATAACAATTTGATTGGGCTGTTTAAGGTGTGTTTGGTAAAGTTAACTTCAGCTTCTTCTATTTTTAAAGTAATTAATTACCATTAAATTTGTTTCCGTGATTTTATTTTCATTGGTTCTCTACGAAAATGATGGAAATAATTTTGTTGCAATATGCGTACTATTCTAAAAAAACGATGTTATTTTAGTAAACAGGATTGTCTGTGTAGTGTGTGATAACACTAACAAACAGGGATGGCATGCAATGCAAGTGAAGTGAAATCATCTAATAATGTTTGAAATTTAATTCCATCAGATTATATATATATATATAGTCCTCTTAAAAGACAATCTTTGTAAATAAAACAGTTTAAAATGAGCAAAGAATCACCCCAGTCTTGTCTGAGATAAGTGAAGAAGGATGATTAATAATAATTGAGAAACACTGAAGAATTAAGGAACAGAAAACAATCGTAAATATATATAGATTATTAATTGTAGAGTACTATATATAGAATGAAATGATAAGGGGCCGAAAAGACATGAAAAAACTAGATTTTTACGGTCCCTATTCCGTCCGTTTTTTTTAGTTTTTTTTTTTTAGTTGTGACATTTTTAGCAAAGGTTATTTGAAAGAGAGCAGAACTAAAGGGAAAAGTACATGTTTATTGTTTTAGCGGGTCTCATAAGGCGCGCGCAACACACAGCTTTTAAAAAAGACATTTGATAAACTAGAAAGCACCCAGAGAGCGCATACCCCTGCCAACGCCATTGTCAGGGAAAGTAATTGTGCACGGATCAGCCCCAAAATGTAATCACTATCTCCCTAGCCTATTTTCAACCCCTCCACAAAATTTCATTGAGAACTTTTGGAGATATCGTGCGGAGAGTCAGGAGCGTTTCAAATGTATGGGGGTAAAAAATGGAAAAATATATCTCAATCAAAAAATATACCAAGAAGATCCATCCAAAAACTTAACCAATTCTTCCTTACCCCCATTATTGCCCACCCTTCCACAAAATTTCATTGAAATTCATTTAGTTCCTTTGGACTTTGGAGATATCGTGTGGACAGACGGGAAGACAGAAAGACGCGACCGTGACAGAGGTGTAGTAATTAAGACATCGGCCTTTTTCGTCTATTCCGGATGATGTGTTTCGTTGTAAAGCAGAACAACAGTCCATTTTCATATCGTCAGTTGTAGTGAAATCTGTGAAATATAGTTCCACTTCGCGAAGTGAAGTGAGTGAAAAATATAGCCTAACAATAACATTGCAAATCATTTCTTCATCTATCCTCTTAAAGTTTCAAACGTATTTTACTCAGCTAATAGTTCGTTTACTTTACCTAGTCGCATATTCCCTCTCAACTCCACTAATAAACGCACACAATCAAAACTTTTAAATGTAGTATTTATTATTCACAATGGAAAAGGCTCACTACTTTCATTTTGCTTTAAGCTTTTTAACTCAACTCCCCACACGTCACACATAACGAATTTCACAACAAGAACATCGAAAAAAGTTGCTTCCGCACAACAGTACGTGTGTGTACGTGATAACCAAATTTCCTGCTCCCGTATACAAGAAGACGTGTTAGTTGTTAACTTGTTACTTATCATTTAAATGATTTTTTCTTCCAACATATAATTAAAAAACATTTTGCTATTATTCTTTAATAATTACAAAAGGAGACTAAAGAGGCTATTTAACACTACTTTTTTTCTTGAAAAAATGCTCTTCTTTCAGTTTCCAGTTATCTTCTACTCTCGTTGCGTTGGGGGAAAGTGAGTTCGTAATTTTTGGAAATGGTCCGTTCTGTTGGTTGTGTTAAGGTAACCTCTACAAACAGAAAAAAAACTTGTTGAAAGGTTACCTTACCTTTATGGTAACCTCTCTCGAATTGGCATTTTAGATGGAATCATCCCAATAACTAAAAAAGGTTTAACGGTAACAGAAGAATGTACCTATCTAAAGGCGTTTTAGGGAAATCTTAAAAACTAAAACTGCTATTATTTAATAAGAAGAGAGAGTGCTTTATCATTTTGTTTTACCTCCGCTAACGAAGTTGGAAAATGTATTCACGCGTGTCTGTCTGTCTGTTTGTCCACACAATATAAAGTTCTCAATAAATTTCATTGGAATTCTGTGTAAGGGTGGGCAATGGGCTACGGAAAAACTGATTAAGTTTTGGAGCGGATCCAGGAATTTTCTTTTCAGTTACCACCTCCGTAGCTATATGTCCACACATTATCTCCATAAGTTCTCAATGAAATTTTCTGGAAGGGTAGGCCGTGGGCCGTGGGGTTGGTTGGGGGCGGATCCAGGATTTTATTTTTCGATTGAGAGATATGTTTTCGTTTTTTTCCATACATTGATTCGTGTATTATTCACTCATCATGTTTATCCATACAATATCTCCAAAAGTTCATTTTGTCGAACGAAGGGTAGGTCATGGGTTAACCTAAAAAGGAGAGTTGACAAAATTTAGGGGAGGATCCAAGAATTTTTGCAGTTACCTCCCCTGCACCGTAACTATTTGTAAACTGATTTTCATTCAATTTTAGTGGGGGTTTTTGTTTGCGTTGGCAGAGGTATGCGCTCTTTGAGTGCTTTCAACGTCTAAAGACTTTTCTTTGATGCATTAGTTTCTAGTGTAATTTAAGAATTCGTCCGATGCTTTTTTAAATCTAGTTTTTCTAAGATTAAAATTCAGTAAAGAAATTGAAATTTTGATTTTTTTTAATCCCATTATTTTGTTTTTTACAAAATGTTTTTAAATTTTGTATAAAACTTCACTAATGCAACAAATTGTAATCATCATTAAATTAAAACTGAGTAATAAATGCGCTCGTCTGAGAATTATTCGATAAATAAAAAAATAACTTAAAATCTTTTACATAAGTTAGGAAAATACAATATAAATTTAATTTTCTTTAAATATTCATACAAAATCTTATGCCTAGTATAAATTTTAAAACTTAGAAAATGTTTTTCATTGCGAGAAAGCAAAATGTTTAAACAATAAATTCAGTTTAATTTATTGAAGCAGACGAATCTTGCAGTGAAATCAACAGTTGATATGATTAATTTTCAGTCAAGTCATACATCTCATTATTAACAATACCGGGCGGTTTTGATTAGTGCGGGTTTTCAAAATGGTTACGGTATCGCTATACAAATTAATGCAACTAAGTAGAAGCTGAAAAAGAAAACACATAATAAAACTTTAAACGGTGCGGTTTTAAACAGTACGGGGAATTTTGGAACAGTTAACCGCACTAAGATATAAGGAATACCTGTACTTTCTCGGCTTTAGAATTGACATTATTATTTGTCATTTGAACAACACAAACGTCAAAATATCATAATGATTTTTTTAGTGACCTTTCTCTTTATCTTGGAAATATTTTTTGTAATCAATGAATGTTATTTGTTATGTGACATGTCATTGTCGCTCACAATATGTTTAAATTATTCTTGTTATGTTTTATTTCAGATTATTGCTCTCTTTAATTTTTATTTTATTTTAGTAAAATTTAAAGATACCCAGGAATTTAACCCTACCCCGACCAAATTAAAGCAGAGAAATAAAAAAAATAAAAAGGAGTCTCTTAAACATATGCACTTTCATTATCAGTTTAATTTTAATGGCTTTTAATACGAATTAATAGACATTCGAATTAAAAGGTCTCGAAAAATAAATCAGTACCCTTGTATGTGATAGGCTGCGCAACTTTGTCAGGCGCAAGTTACTTCACTTGAACACACAACACATGCAACAGTTGTCTAACATGCAGCAGTTTGACTTTAAAGCCCGCTATTTATGAAAAAGAAATGAACTTACCCCTAATTTCCTGGCTTGTTCGTTCAATGCCAAGATCCAAGCATCAACAAAAAGTGGAGTCGTATCCACCCGTTTGTAAAACCAATTGATCATTGCGTTAAGCCAGTAGCTTTTTTCAGGTTTGCCCAACGGGCTTTTTGCGAAGAGGTTGGGTCCGTCGCTCAATCCACTGGAGCCGACTAAGGACGGGAAGTGTGCACGGGCACTGACCCATCGCTCGTGGTCCGAAAATGTGAACGGTCCCCAAAAATAAATAATCAGGTTGACCACAACAACTACCAAAGCTGCCCAAGCCAACCAAGCCAGGAGCAGGATGTCCAGAAAGTAGTTCTCCCACGTCATGTTGGCATACACGGAACCAGCTATCTCCGCCATCTTGGTGTAAGTCTCCCCGAGTCTGTAAATTATCAAACGGATGGTTATATCTGCCATCTATCTGCTTAACCAGCCAATAGCTGGGCATCTCAGGTAAGACGATACTCTTGCAAAAAAATAGATGATGTTCTTTGCAACCTCCAACACCATAAACCCGACGTGTGCCTTCCAGATTTAGATCATTCGCCACACACCTGCTCAAACCTCAGCTGCTGCCTTTTACTACTTTAGTAGAACCGAGGGAGAAGAAGAAGAAGGAGGAGGAGGAAGAGGCTCTCTCTCTCTTTTTTACGCTTGCCACACACTCTTAGACAAACAATAATACAACATGCTACACAATACACGATTGTATTTGTTAAATGTTGTTCTTTTTTTGTTTATCCTGGTCATCATCCATCTAGATCACGTTTTATTTCCCCCTTATGTTATGTCCCTCACTCCAAATAATGCATATTGATTGAACCATTGGATAATCAATCGATCAAGAATCTAATTTTTGTACCTGAGTTAACAGGAAATGAACTTAATTGAAAAATTGAAATTAATGAAAACCTGTAGAAGTAGTAGACACTAATTGTTATTCACCCTCCCACTTGGGCGGGGCGTGTGGCCCAGGACCTTACAGTGGGACCCCACGCACCACAGCACAATGCCTAGCCCGTGGGGAGGAGGCTAAACATTGTCTAGTCCCTCGATCTTCAGGCATAATCACACTCACAAGCATCAGGGAATTAATCTGGCCGTACCCCTTTTATTACAAGGGTGTTCTGCCAGGGAGGAACTCGGGAACAGGTCCCTCCCTTGGAACGAGATGGTGAAGCCACGAATGACCAAAACCCGAGATCAGAAGATCTAAACAATGTAAGATATCATTAGAAGTTTAGAAATTTAATCAATGTGGAAAATTATCCTCATGAAATAAAACCAATCAGCCCCTCTTTGTTCCTCCTCCTCCTCTCTCGTTAGTGTTTACTGTTTTAGTTTTAGTAAACAGTGTTTTGTTTACTGTTGTTTTCGTTCCTTAGCGTTGCCGTTTACAGTTTGCTTTTTCATGATTGTTTGTTTTTTTATGCGCCAACGTCATTTTAAAAAATTATATTAGCGGATAGAAACGGAAAGACGTTATTATTCACATTTCCATTATCGTTTATTCGTTATTATTCATATCTGTTTTGATTTTTGTCTTCTCGAAATAATTGCAGACGACATTTTTACACTGTTGTTTCTGTTTGTAGTAGACGATGATAATAAGCATTCGCATGACGTCACGATATGAACCACAACGAGGCTGGGGGATTCCCTCGCCACGTGCTTCTGGCATGTAAATAAAAACAAACACCGTCTTCTCCGTACAATCGTGTACATTACATTACATTGCACAGCAGAGTTTTTTTGTTTTGTTTTTTATTAATGTGATGGGTTAATTTTATTCTTTGTGTGAGAGCCAGATATGAAAACGAATGAGGTGAAGCCACGAATGACCAAAACCCGAGATCAGAATTATGGATCACCCAATAATTAAAATGATGTTTAATGCCAAATAATAAACATCCAAAAATAATTCAATGTCATTAAGTACACGACACGTGCAGCAGTTGAACAATCAACTGCATACCCAAGCGTCGCTCAGCTAGTTTACAAACATCTTGGCAATCTTTCGTTGAAGGTACGTCGGCCATTTTCAGTATTTTAAACCATTGGCGATTTTCATTACGGAAGATCATTCGCGTAAATATCTTCTGATTGCTATTTTTGAATTGTTTTTTCGACTTTCTTTCGGCATAGAAATTATTTATATATATTTATTCGTATATATATATATATATAGCATTTAACGCAAACAAGAATAAAACAATAATTAAAGGAAATTATTTGCATATATTTATTCATAAATCAAATAAGAAAAAATGAATACTTGAAGCATCAGTATATTAAATATGAATTACGGAATTTTGACAATCTTTCGTTGAAGGTAGAATCCGAATAATTCGGATATTGAAAAAATTAAATATTTGAATTAAATTGAATTGAATATATGGATATTTTAAGATTTGAATAATCCGTGTATTAAAACTTTTTATTAAAATAAAAAATCTTTTAAAAATCACACATGCGCAATGTGACCATTAAAAATAATTTCATTGGTCAATGTCACGTTTTAAATTAAAAAATAACGTATATAAAAATATACATAAAAAGTATTAAGATGTGTTTCATTTTAATTTATTCATTTAATTATACAAAAAATCTTTTCTTTAAAGAAAAAATATCTTTTCT
The DNA here is from genome assembly GCA_006491835.1 of Architeuthis dux. Lineage (NCBI taxonomy): Eukaryota > Metazoa > Mollusca > Cephalopoda > Oegopsida > Architeuthidae > Architeuthis > Architeuthis dux. The sequence continues at coordinate 2,000,430 of VCCN01002572.1, forward strand.
CCAAAGAAAAAAAAATGATTATTATGAACTTTTTCCGTTTCTACAGCAGACGATGTTTACACGTATGATCTTCCGTAACGAAAATCGCCAATGAAAATGGCCGAAGTACATTCCAATATTTTGATAAAACTTTATTTAATATTAAGATTTATTTTCATGTAATACAATTAGTTTCATTTCTCTATCAAGAAACAAACTTTTTTAACATGATAAAATTTCACAATGGCGAAATAGCAAGGACGAATAAGAAATATTCTATTGCTTAATTATTCATTTTTCAAGAGGATCAGATGAAAAATATAGAAGCTTGAATGAGTCTACTTTTTCTAAATGCATTAAGAACTAGAAAGCACTCAGAGAACGCATACCTCTGCCAACTTTATTGTCACTAAAACTGAATGAAATTCATTTCACAAATAGTTACGATGCAGAGGCGGTAACTGTTAAAATTCCTGGATCCGCCCCCAAAATTTAATCAATTTTTCCTTCGCCCATGGCCAACCCTTTGACAAAATGTCATTGGAACTCATTGAGAACTTTTGGAAATATTGTATAGACAAGCATGAGAATGTATGGAAAAAAACAAAAAAAATATCTCTCAATCGAAAAAAGATTCCTGGATTCGCCCCAAAGTTTAACCAATTCTTCTTTACCTCAAGGCCCACCCTTCTAGAAAATTTCTTTGAACTTTTGGAGATAGTGTGTGGTGTGGACATATAGCTACGATGCAGGGTAGGTAACTCTACATGGATCACCCCATAATTTAATCACTTTTTCTGTAGCCCAATGCCCACCCTTCCACCAAATGTCATTGAAATTCATTGAGGATTTTTGGAGATATTGTGTGGTGTGAACATATAGCTAGGATGCAAGGTAGGTAACTGTACATGGATCACCCCATAATTTAATCACTTTTTCCTTATCCAAATGCCCACCCTTCTACACAATTTCATTGAAATTCATAGCAAACTTTAAGTGATATCAGGTGGCCCTAAAGTGGAGGATCAATTTACAGTGTAGGTATAATCTAAAAGTGGATCCTTGTTATATGTTTGCAAAATGAGCAAAATCCTGTTTTTTCTTTAGCCTATAATGTTTGTAGGGACATGTTGCATATACCTGCAAAGTTTTGTCTAATTCGGTTCTGCGGTTTAGGCATTTATAAAGTCCACACAGACACCAAAATTATACATGGAAGTATAGCCTATGATCAATATCCAAGCTTCGCTTGCTTTGCTTGCTCCGCTTAAGATGAAGGAAAAACTGTCGTAAAATATTAATAATCATGCTTTACAATACTTCATCTAATTAAAATAAATAAGTACAGAAACAAAAACAAACATGGCACTTGAGAGATCAGGATAGAGAGTAGGTTGCAAGCTGTTGAATTTCTCATAGCTCAGAGGGCAGAGCTGCTGGTGCATTTAACCAGGCTTCCCTGTGGCAATAGGGACACGAGTTTGAGTCTCACTGAAAGCTTATTCTCTATTACTGATCTGCACTGTTTACTCACTGCCATAGATTGATGGCCTGAGTTTAGTTGTGATAAAAAATAAAAAATTAAGATGAAGGAAAATAGTAGTCAGAAATGTATAATGATAGACATATTTTCACCATCTTTCTAGATTAGTCATTTTCCTTTTGTCATCCACCCCAGGGCCCTTTCTTCCAGCAGGTATTTTTGCAACTGCTGGGTAAGTCCCTCATGCAGTGACATGAATCTTTTAATTTAAACCCATAAAAACTATTTCTGGAGCTTTTCAGCTAATGATTTTATGGAGGTTTTTTTCTTAAAGCGTGTGTGTGTGTGCACGTGCATCTATTTCTGTTTTATGTCTATCTTTTCATCCTTATAACTCAATTTTAGGTTTGATAGCTATTCTACCTTTTTATGCATTTCCATACTTTGCTCCAGAAATGCTTGGCCTTGTATCTGGGTTATCTGTTCTGTCTCTTATCACTTCATTTATCTGTTAATCACCACTACCAAAGGTTTAGGTTATTCATGTGTTCACACATTTATATGTATCTATCTATATATCCAGACTTTGCCCAGCCCTAACCGTTCATAGTAGAAACTGGAAATTTTGTACACACAACACTCCCCCTCAATGAGTAGGGAAAATGCTTTTTTTGTTTTTTGAAAATTCCCCTCCAAAATAGTGTTTTAGTGGGGGTTCAGTTTTCAATGTAAGCTTATGTTACATTTTTTTGTTTTTTGAAAATCCAGATAGTTTTTGATGATCACGGCCCAACCTTTTAATTGATCACCCCCAACACAACATATATGGGTGGCAGTGATTCATAATTTCCCTTGGAATGCTAGTTTGTAATATTTCTAATTTTGGCATATTGTTAGTAGTGAGAGTAGTCTTCATTCAACATCCAACAAAATATCCAATTTGGTTTGTACTGTGCCACTCAATTTTTGTATCTTTTTAACTTACCTTTTTAGCTAAAATCATTTTGTTCAATCCCTCTAATGCTGCAGCTGGTTCCTCTTTATGTCTCTCTCTCTCTCTATCTCTCTATCTATCAATGGAATCAGTTCTCTCTTAATGCCCTCCTTACTGGGTCCATGAGTGTTGGTGAGTGGCCCTGTCTTGGCAGGTTTGTTGTGGTGGCATAGTCTTTTCATTTTGTAATAATGGATTTAATAGTGCTTCATGGTAGGTTCAAAGTTTTGGATTTTTTCTATGACCCAACCCTGATCTATGCTTCTCCACAACTTTGTCCCTGACCTGTTTGGAGAGTTCCTTGGTCTTCAAGATGGCGCTTGCTTGGTGGTGTCCATTGCTTAGTAGTGTTGCAGACTCTTGGGCCTTTCAAAGCAGGAGATCATGTGACTGATCATGTGACACTCAGATTGCACACAGGTGGACTTTATTTAACTAATTATATGACTTGTGAAGATTATTTGTTGCATCTGATCTTATTTAGGGGATTTATAGCAAAGGGGTCGAATACTTATGCATGCACCACTTTTCAGTTTTTTATTCTTTCAAAAATTTCACCTTACCAATTTGGACTATTTTGTGTAGGTCCATGGCATAATTTAAAAAATAATTCATTTAGATTACAGATTGTAATGCAACAAAATAGGAGAATTTCCATGTGGGTCGAATACTTTTGCTTTCTACTATATATATATTACAATTTATGAAGTGATGCATTACCATTTTTGGGTAGTGATTTTTGATTGTTTCACATTGTTTCAGATGTCTATAAATTTTTGATTTGTCCTTCTAGTCTCATTTCTCATTCTGGTTTGGCATTTTTGTTTAACTATATATTTTCTTTGGAGATTCAATAATCTAATTACCATTTTTAGTTCCTGTATCTGTTTAACTGTGGTTTAATTGTTATTAGAAACCGTCTACCAAAACTGTCAACATAGGTTTCTTCAGTTTTTAAGTTGGTCCGGCTGGCTGGCTATGTATGTATCACACATACAGGCCACACCAATGGAGTTAAATGGCTGAAAATTTAAACATTTACTCCTTATTATGCCTAGAAAAAACGTTTTTTTGTTTTTGGAAAATTCCCCCCCATAATAGGTCTTTAGTAGGGGGTTCAAATTCAGAGAAAATTCAGACTTTTAGTGATCACTGCCCAACAAAACTCGAGAGAAGTAACTTATTCACACGTTTTGCCAAATTTTTGCTGCCAAAAGACATTGGTCACCTAACGGTTTCTATGAGTGACTAACCAGACATGTTACGTTTTCTGTTTAAATATACTCTAATAAGTTTTTACCCTTTTTCAGTTCATATTTCTCAGAAATGGAAGTGATTGTTTTCTTCTGTCAATTTGTGCCTTTTATCTTCAAATAAGGTTTCTACATGTATCAGTTCTACATGTATCAGTTCTACATGTATCAGTTCTACATGTAGCAGTTCTACATGTAGCAGTTCTACATGTAGCAGTTGATCTGTTCCTATCAAATTCTTCATCACTTTATTCTGTTTCTACCTTTTCTTCATTTATGTTATCACTTGACTTTTGTGAATCCTCAATCAGTTGGTGAATTTCTTTTTCTAATGTTGTTTAGATGCATCTACATATCACTATAAGGCACTTTTCAGTTGGTCTGTCCTGATTTTTTTCAGTTATTTTTCTGTAAATATCAATTTTCTAAGCCATATCATGTTGGATTGATATGAAACTTAGTCCAGATCTTCAGGTGACCTATCCTCATCTTCCTCTTCCTCCTCCTCTTTCATCTCCCCTTCCTCCTGCCACTACTACCACAACTAGTAATGTTAAATATCAATTTTTTCAGCCGTATTGATATGAAATTAATATGAAACTTGGTCCAGACCTACAGGTGAATCATCCTCATCTTCCCCTTCCTCTTCCTTCCCCTCCTCTTCCTGCTACAACTATCACAACTAGTAAAGTTAAATATCAATTTTCTCAGCAGTATCATGTTGGATTAATATGAAACTTGGTCCAGACTTTTGGGTGAACCATTGTCATATTCCTCTTCCACCTCCTCCCGCTACTACTACCACAACTAGTAATGCTAATACTACTTCGTTTAGAATCCCCTTGAAATATGGATGTAAGGATGGTGGACACATCATTAAACTTATGGTTCTTGTTTTAATATGGAACAGTTCTAGATCTAATAGTAACCTCTATTCAACATTTTGATTGGTCAGCAAGACACTTGCTAATTGCTTCAACGGGTGTTTTGCAGTTCCAAATTTGTAACAGTGATTCTCTATAGCCCCTTCCAAAGGGGTTTCTTTTAAAATAAATTGTTAATATTTGATTTTTGGAAAATAATGCTGGTTCTAAATACCAACTTTTAGACGTGTCCTACAACATTACTATAGTATATTGTACCAATATATATAGCTTTTTTCAATGATTAAAACCTGCTCTTTTCACTAATATTCACCATTTATTTTCAGAGTTATCTGTAGACAGTGCAGACACTTTTACTCGAAGGTGAAAAAAGAAGAGTTGCATATAGTCCTTATAGTATAAACTTGGTCACAATGCGTCTCATACAGCTTCCAATATTCATCTAGTATTGGATGGAGGAACCACCTTTGATCGTACAGTTCAGCGTTGGTTTCAACGATTTTGTAATGGAGATTTGAGTCTGAAAGATTGAGAGGGCAGAGGCCATCTATCTGTAATTTAAAATGAACAACTTAAGATGTTGGTCAAACAAAACCCATGCCAAACTGTCAGAGAAATGTCACAGATACTGGATGTTGACATTGTGATAACATCAGACCATCTAATGCAAATTCATAAAGTGAAAATGCTTGATAAGTGAGTTCCACATGAGCTCAACAAAACCCATTAACAAACAAAAAAACGGTTATTATTTTCCAACGAACCTAATATATTATCTTCTCTTCTCTATAACTTTGAGAAGAGTCATTAACATTCCAAATTCTTTTCAGACAATCCAATCTCTCCTTCCTATCTTTGATGTTAATGTTAACACAATGTTTCAGCCAACTCATTATAAAGCTGAAGGAGGCTGTAGAATGGGTCAGCCGAAATGTGTTTACATCAAAGATGGGAAGAAGAGATTGGATTGTCTGAAATAAAGTTGGAATATTATCTTTTCTGTTGTATTTTCTTTTGGTTTGGCTAATGTCATTGGATTACCACTGGGTCACCCTTGTGGGCCATCAAGCAGATGGCTGCCAGATATGATGCCAAATCTGCCAGCTGAGCTCCACATTTATTGTGTCATTTTTATCATTTTCATGAATGGTGGTATATGGTTACACTAAACCAAAAATATTTTTGCATGTGATCTTGGCATATAGATATTGTTGAAGGTCATATAGAGTTCTATCAGTCCTTAACAGCTATGTAGATCTAAATATTTCACATGTAGATCTAAGTATTTCACATGTAAGCTCTGCTTCCACTCCTTTATATTACAGGCTGTCCTGTTTTTATGCCGGGGATGCCTTCCTAGAGAAAACAGCGTAAAAAAATTGCCGCAAAATTCATCTATTATATTATGGAATGAATGGGGATGCATTCCAGGTGTCCAAAAATTTACATAAGTTTTAACTAATAAATATAATATTAATTTGTTATTTTAATATATAAATTAAATAAATAATAATGTAATTAATAAAATACTAACTGACTTACCAAAGAATACTGTAAATAGATTGTGTATTCACCAAGTGATTCAGAGCCCAAGTCGATGATGGGATTTCTATAGTGCCACTGTATTGATCACATTCAACAGTGGCACTGGATGAAACTTCCATTTTATCTTCTAAAGTTATGGATAGGTGTGATTCATTGACGACTTGAGCCCTTGGATCCACCAATTTCCTCTTATCTGACATAGGTGTTCTTTTTTTAATCTTATCATTACAGAATAACATTTAAGCAAAGAAACAATTACTATTAAATCGCAAAATGTCATTTAAAGTAACTAAATAACACTTCTAATTAATAAATGAATAACTACTTCATAGTCTTCAAATAGTTATTCAGACGATTGAACTCATTCTTGTTGTTTGTGTTGTCAACATGACGTTTCAGCCGATCCATTCTTCAGCCTTCCTCAGGTGTAATATCCATATGTGATGGGGGAAGGCCAAAGAATGCATCAGCTGAAACATCATGTTAACAACACAGACAACAAGAAGGAGTTCAATCGTCCAAAGAACTATTTGAATGTTAATGATCCTTCTCAAAACTATAGAAAATACTTCATAGTCATTGTCTATGAATTGTTAGTACATATAAAGGAATCACTTCAACACATAGGATAATGTAAAAGTTCTTCACAAAGAATGGCGTCTAAATGAAAAGATCATGTTTGTAAATGCTTACCTTAGTTTTGTGCTGATTGGTGAAAATTGCACTGGTGCCACCACCAACGGTGAAAAATATGAACTATGGCCATGTTCATGAAAATTTGTAATTCTTTGAAGAAAAAATTGGGGCAAATTTCAAACCAGCATTATTGTCAATTGGTATGAATAAAACCGGCATAAAATCAGGGCAGCCTGTACTTTTAGGAACTGTCAACCAAAACTGTTAGCATAGGTATCTTCATTTTCCAAGTTGGTCGAGTTGGCTGACTATGTATGTATACATCACGTGTACAGTATAGAAACTGTCAACCAAAACTGTCAGCATAAGTTTCTTCAGTTTTCAAGTTGGTCTAGTTGGCTGACTATGTATCATGTGTACAGACCACACCAATGGAGCTATAGGGCTGAAAATGTAAACATTTAATACTTATTATGTCTAGAAAAAATGGTGTTCACGCTTGTTCTTTGAAAATTCAGGTTTTTTTAGTGATCACTGCCCAACAAAAGGCAAGAGAATAATTTATTCATTGATCATCCCTTTTTCCAATTTTGTAATTGATCACCCCCAACACAGCATGCTACCAAAAGACGTCGGTCACGTGACGGTTTCTATTGTGTGACTAACCAGACCTGTTCTTCTCTTTTCTTTTCTCCTTATATAAGTATTTAGTAAGCTTTGCTGAGTCTGGCACAAGGCCACAATTTCAGGGCATCCAGTGAGGTTCTAACTCCCTATAAAGTAGTAATGGTCTACTAGACTACCTTACTCACCATTCCTCCACAACAAGGCATTCTTTTTTTACTAAGCTTGGCTTAGTCTGGCACAAGGCCACAATAGTATAGCATCTCTCTCTTATTATTTCATATCTTTTTCTCTCTTCCTTATGTGTACATCTTGTTGTTTCTCCCTCTTATATGTTTAAGTTCCTGCCTTCAGTCCTCTTTTACAACTGCTCTCTTTCCCCATCAGTAACTTGAAAATCTAAATAACATGCAACATTCAAAATAAGACATTTTAAACTTTATTCACAAATAATTTATATAGATTATTGCTTTTTCAAATAAGCAAAAAAAAGTATTTTCTTCTAATAAAGGCAATAGAAACCAAATACTTCATTTTCTAGCTGTTTTCTCCTTCTCATATAACCTGTGAAGGTACATAACTTGCAATGTTCAAAACTAAATATTCTAATGTTACTTTAGTTCCTTCAAATGGCCCCAAAACTTACTTTCAACTTATAGCATGGTAAAGTAGATATCATCATCATCATCATCATCATCATCATCATCATCATCATCATCACCACCACCACCACCACCAATATGTTGACCTGTCCTGCTGTGTGCTCCAACTGACTAACAGACTCTCGATTTAAATTGACAGCGCATCCTTAAAATACTCAGAGCTGATTGGTCGAACACATTCTCTTTGTTCCCTCAGTCAACCGTTTGACCCATATTCTGGCCCAGAATATGATATCCCCCAGCTGAGTGCAAGTCCCAATACTATCACCCAGCATGAACTTAATGTCCTACTATCATTGATACAGGAATGATTAATATAAATGAAATGGTATTACTAATATAATAGTGCCACAATGTCAATGAATTTACAATGAATTGTCAGGATTGGCCCACGCCTCTTCTTTGATAATGTGATATCATATAATCTGTTTCATCATTGAATTTAATAGTTCAAAGCTATAAAGAAGCTACTCATTTAATCATTTACTGCTGTCATATAAGCCTATAAGGTATGTGTGAAGGTATTAGTAAGATACAAAACTAAGATGTGAAATATGATAATAATAAGATATGGATCTATAGATCTAAAAATAAGCATACCATAAATGAATGATTTCATGACCATAAATCAAGATCAACTAAATTTTAGGATTAGATAGGCCCTTTTACATGTTTTCACGGTAGAAATTTTAGCCCCATCCGCACTGGTCACAAGGTTCAGGGATTTGGAGATCTGAATAAAAGTGCAATTGTATTTACAATTGAAAATAATGGGGTTTTGTTGTAAAATTCACTCAAATCTGGTGGAAACAAATGATTGCAGACCCAAAGTTGTTGCTATATGTAAATCAATCTGTTTTGGTTGATACAACTTCTTAACACAAAGTCAGCCATCAGTGGTTTTGTCCTGCAGACAATTCGGAGACAACATGTTTGATAGACATCACTTTTGCCGACTTGGCTCTTCGCCGACTGCCTTTTCATCAAATACTTTTTTTTTTTACTATTTAGAGGTTAAAACATGAACAAAATTTCTGAAAAATAATAGTAAAAAATAAACAAAAAATGACTTTGAAACATTGCGATATTATACTTAATAATAATGAAAATTTGTTTTCTGTTTGTCTTGACTGAAATTTGGGCTTTTTTCTTTCTAGCAAAGCCAAGAAAAAACTCAAGAACTAATTTTTTTCAAATTTGATTACGTTTTTAAAATAGAGTGTCGATGTCTGCTGGATTATTTCTCTGATCAGTCGCAAAAATTCATTTCATAATATATGTTTTTTATCATACTGTTCTTCCAATAAAATTATTTTTCAGAAATTTCACTGTTTTTGTTTTTTTAACCTCTAAATGGTAAAGAAAAGTATTCGACGCAAAGGCAGTTGGCGAAAAGCCAAGTCGGCTAAAGTCATGTTCGTCAAACAGGTTGTCTCCAAATCATCCTCAGGACAAACTGCTGTCAGCTGACTGTGTGTCGGCAGCACGTTGTTTGCCGAAACAACCGAGAACCGTAATAACATATTGTTCAAATTTAATTACCAATTATATTAATCCACATCAAAACTGCTTTAATCATCTTTACAAATGTCTTCAGTTTTCCTTTTAAAAACAACTGCAAGTAAACATGAGGGGATGGCCATCTAATTAACACCACCCATCCAGTTAGTTACAAGTGGAAAGAGGAAGGTTGTGAAGTTAAAAGAGCCAACCACATAATTTCCCAAAACATGGTTTTTATCTTTTGACAGTCTTCCAGAATCATAGAACTTTCAAATAAAATTCTTAATTCACTCTCAATTTGACTGGAATTTGCTTCATATTGTCTTGGGTAAAATTACTGAATTTCTAATGGGTACATTTTTGTTCAAAATATGCAGTTCTAGAAAAGACCCTGTTTATCACTAAATTCTACAGTACTAACATAACGCTATCACATGAAGATGTATGCCCTGATCTGTATTTTCATTTTCCTTTGTATCTAAAAATAAATCTAACTGGAATCTAGATATAACTCTACCACACATTTATTGATTATGATAAATAAATTGTCAAATCATTTCATTTATCTCATGGCAGGCATTTTTGTATCTTATTTTCTAATAAAGTTCCTGCAATACCTAATTCTCTTTTCAATAATTTAAAAATTCAATCAAGATCTTTTGATTTATACCAATCATAATTAAATTATAAATATCATTTTAAAACGTTTACTGTGATTTGTCTAATTATGAATATTTGTCATCATCTAAAACTGCTTAGTAAATTTAGTAATACCTATAAAAATTCATAATTTATAAAGATTTATCTCAAAATCCATAAATATTGACCAGATTTGAAAATGCGAAAGCAGTAGTATTGTAAACTCCATTTAATGGGCTCTACAAGCTTTCTATTCTGCAGCTATTAGGTACTTCAGTTTAGCCTGTGTGAAGTGTCAGTATCATTAAATATGAGCCTGACCTTGAAAAAGACTTTTTTCCTTTCAAAGTTTGTTGTATAAAATGCAAGAAATACATCTATAAGGTTAGTTTCTTTCTGTCTTCATATCTGTTAACAAGTTATCATTATATGAGTTGTTTGAAACCAGTCTTTTTCACATCACCACCATAGCCATTTCTTTAAATAAGTTATGATACATAACTCTTATTGTTGTAGTTGTTGTCTGCACAAGCATTAGGGAAGCTGAAAAAATTTCTATGTATGCTTCTTAATATTGTGTTTAAAAGATATAAGACTTCTTTTTGTATTAATATTATGCATTTGCAGCAACATGAAGTGTGTAGAATAGAAATTATGCCACTAAACATGAAGTAACTTGCAAGTCAAAATAATTGTCCCTCAATCCTCATTCTAGATATTAAGCCAATTTATTTCACCTGTTATCTAATTATAGTCAATCCATTTGTGTACAATTCAAATCTATGATCTGCTGAAATGATATTAATATCAATCAGTGTTAGTGTCTGATACTGAACACTCTGTCCCAGTTATTTTTTTTACAAAACCCAAGTAAGCTCTTGTCTAACTACACTAGTAAATCATTGAAACATATTGATATGAATAAACCTTGTGTAATTGGATTATGTATAAAACTGAATTTGAGATGAATGGAAGCGTCAGTTGTTCATGGGGCAGCAGGCTGTTAGCGTGTCTGGTTCTTAAACAATACACCAGGACTTATAGATTTGATGTGTAACTAGATGTAACAGATGCTGCCAGGATCAGTTACCATCAGTGAAAGCTGCAAGGATCATTTCTCTCTTGAATATGAAGTATTGGCTGAATCCATATTGACTATTTCAATGACAAATCACATTGATTAGCCCATTTATAGAGTTTACATATATTGTTAAAATCAGTTCTACTTGAAGATGAAAGCTTAGCCATATTGTTCTTGAATGAGTGACCCTTACAGAGTAAAAGCTCCTCTAATAATGAACTGGGGAATTACTGTTATTAAATTGATTAGATTCAGATTTCTTCAGTGATGTTTCTTAGATTGGAGTCTGGGAGAAGGAGTATATCCACTCACACTTCAAGATACACAATGAGAAGCCATTTATTTGTAAAATGCATAATATCAACATGAAATAAATATCAAATTGTAATTCTTAGAGTCTATAGAAGAAAATTTAGAAAGGAGAGGCTAATGGTCAGAAATGACTTTGAATGGGATTCCATACAAAAACATCTTGTTAGCTAAGATTTTGGTCATGACTGCCAGACTTTCCCCCTCGATTGGGGAATAATTCTTCTCGGCTGAGGATTTCGCTCGGCTAGTGTAATTGATAGGTCTCCATTCATTGGTTTTTGTGTCTCACTACATGACTGTAGCTCACCACACCTTCTGGCCCTCTATCGACAACCAGTTGCATTTCACATTCAGGAGAAAAAGTGCCCATTACCTTCTCACTTCAGCACAGATTTCAGTTTTTGCCTGGCCAGCTCACACTCGTCAGTCCTACTAAACTTTTGTCCTTTCCTCAGTAGTGCATGTAGCGATGCAGTCATGTCACTGAATGTCTCCTTGCCTGTTCACCTGATGAAGTATGCATTGTACTGGCACATTTGTAGAAAACTTTTTCCCTCATTTAGGGCTGGCTAGTTTGGTGATTGCCTCTACCTTGGTGGGATTTGCAAATATATCTCTTTCAGAGAAGATGCATCCAAAGTAGAGCACTTGTGGTTTATTCCACCTGCACATGTCTGTATGTAAAGTGAACCCTCTGCCACTGATTCGCTGAAGCATCTTACAAAGGTGTTCATTATGTTTGCGCTGATTTGTCCCATTGATGATATCATCTTTTATCTGAATATGTCTGGTCAAATCACAAATGACACAACATAGTTTTTTCATGGAACTCCTCACTAGCAGGTGAAGCCTCCATTACCTAACCTTTCAAAATGAAAAATTCCTCGATGGGTTTGGAAGTTGGTCAAATAAAGCTAAGTTTAGTAAATATGTATATTGTTATTCACTTTTTTTAATCATTACAGATATGTATTTTATTTTAAATAGACTATACCTATATTCTATGAAAAGAAGTGATGGATGATGGGGAAAAGAAAGATAGTATAGCAAAGTTGTAGAAATGATTATTCATGGATGAAACATCCATGAATAATCATAGTCAAGAATCAGAAAGAACAGTCAAGATTAATTATTAGAGAGCTGGAGAATTAGAAAAGTTTTATATTTACACACACACACACGCATGCAAACACACACACACACACACACACACATACACACACACACACTACTTTCAAATAGTTCTTCAGACGATTGAACTCCTTCTTGTTGTTTGTGTTGTTAACACAATGTTTTGGACAATCCGTTCTTCGGCCTTCTTCAGGTGTAATATCCGAATGTTATGGGTAAACAGAAGTTTTTAACTTCAAAGGAGGCAACGCTTATAATGTAGGATTCGAGTGTTTCTTTATCTTCGCCTTCCATACTTTGTCCCTGTTGAGTCGAAGCCACAATGGGTTGAACTCCACACTTGTCTGACTAATACATTCAGTTGACATGTTGATATATGCTGCCTCTTTGATTTTTCTATCTTTTTAACAGTGTTCTCTGTCAATAATCTGGATTTCTCCCAGAGAAGAAAGTGATTGTTTTTCTCTCTCCAGATATGTTCAGCTATTCCAGATTTTTCTATCTTGCCCATGATTATAGCTTTTCTGTGCTTCTCAAGCCTGACTTTGAGGGGGCGGCCTGTTTCCCCAGTGTCAATTTTTCCACACTTACAAGGGATAATGTAAATACAATTATTTGTAAGCTTCAAATCGTGAATCAGCCGAAACATTGTGTTAACAACACAAACAACACGAAGGAGGTCAACCGTCCAAAGAACTATTTGAATGTTATTAACCCTTCTCAAAACTATAGAAAATATGTTTTCTACTGTTTGACTGCATACAAAAAACCCCTTTAAAATCACATATTCACTTCTTGAGGACAGATTTGTGTTGCTGATGTTGTTACCACAACATTTTGACTGATCCATTCTACAGCCTTCTTCAAGTGTATAATCCATACGAAAATGATTATATCACCTGAAGAAGGCTGTAGAATGGATTGGCTGAAACGTTGCAGTAACAACATTATCAAAACAAGGAATGAGTTCAATTGTCCAAACAAAGTCATTGACAATATATATAAAACTTTCTGCCAGACTAAAGGCATTTTAGGTGCTCATACTTACATAAATACCTTCATATACCCAAGCATGTATACAAGGTCTGTCCATAAAGAAACCGCACTGTTTTAAAAATTTGGTTTCTTTATGTACATACCTTGTATGTTAAAAAGGCTGAGGAGATAGGGGAGAAAATGCCCAGAGTATTTCAGTTAACCAATGTCTAATCCAGTGGTTCTCAAACTTTGTTGTATGGTGGCACACTAAGAAATATATTTGACTTATGCTGACACACCAACTGTGAAAATGAAATGAATTAGACAAAAACATTTCAGTGGTCAATGAACAAATCTTTGATATCAGCATACTGATATATGTCCTCATCACTCCTTTTTTATGTTATCTGTTGCAAAAAAAATCTCACAAAATCTTGTGATAAACCACCAGATTGGCAACTCTGTGGCAGAAGCAGGACAAACATAATACCCACACTCGACACATTCAAGGCTCAAAATACATGTGTGCATATTTGGGAAGATTTACGCAGCACACTTGGGAGATAGTTGCGGCACACTATTGTGCCGTGGCACACAGTTTGAGAACCCACTGCAATCAATCACAATATAACTTGATAAAGATTATTTTGGTAGAGAATTAATGCACTGCCCAAAATAAACTACCTATGAATATATATTGCATTATCATAATTTGATCTTTTATTTCAAGTTACAAAACAAGAATTTGTTACACTCGTGATTTTCAATCTCAGAAGAACTTCATTAGTTAATAGCTTCACTTTATTCAAATTTTCTGAACAGCAAAAAACATCATTTGCTAAAATGTTCTTTTTAAAGAAATTAATGAATGAATTAAAGATATTGCTGTAGTCCATTTAAGTAATCTCTTGGTGGAAAGAGACAGGGTTTGGTCAATAGAGATGAATCTGGAGATAAAAGTTCAAGATATAATTATTTATAGACATGAGAAAAGGTGAAAAGAAGATAGAGATTGAAAAAGGAACAGATTAAGTAGAAAACTGGAAAAGGACATGTACTGGAGAAAAAAGAAATGAAGAAAAAAAGGAACAATGAGAATTGTAAACCAAACCAGAATAATACACACAGACCTTCGTAGTAAGGTATAATTTTCTACTTAATCTGTTCCTTTTTCAATCTCTATCTTCTTTTTACATTTTCTCATGTCTATAAATAATTATATCTTGAACTTTTGTCTCCAGATTCATCTCTATTGATTGTCTTTATAATTATCATGTTCTGTCGGATATAAAATTTATCCATTCCTTGATTTCATACTGTCGACATATGGGGCCATTTCATATCACGTGCTTAACGATACGATCAGTTAGAATAGGGAGGCGAGCGAATGTATATGTTTGTATGTATGACCGCTGCCTTTGCCATGAGAGTGCCGTTAGCTCAGTTGTAATTAGATTCAATGTCCTCATCTAAAGTGATTTTAGTGTACTACATTGCCTTCAACAGTGCATTAAAACAAGACTATGTAGCAGTTGAGTACATCTTAATGCCAAGCGATCAACTGTCAATCACATCTTCTTATGCCATGTCTTTTATATTGTACAGAATGCCTTTTTTAATAGGATAATAGCATGAACCATCAGAATACACTTTACTCATCACATCATCAAAACAAAGTTCAATAACATTGCTTTCCTTCACGGTTACAATTACTATTTAGTTTCATGGTTTTTATATTTTATTTTTTCATACTGGATGTAAAATAATAAACAGATTTATAAAAGAAATAACCATTTTATTTAAAGATTTTGGCTTCTTATAGGCTATGCCAGTGGTCTCCAACCTTTTTTCATGATACAAACCTCAAATATTATTACAACACTTAGAAAGAACCCTTAAACTTGATAATAGAAAGTATATATACATACACATCTTTTAATCTTCCTTTATTAAAAACTATACTATTTCATGAAAATAGCTCGCTGTAAATTCATAATCAAACTTAATATAAACAATACCTAACAATCTCTGGAGAGCAAAAATGGTTTGACTTTGTTCACAAAATGAAATTTTTGTCAAAACCAAAATCTTTTATATGATATTAATGTTTTACCTAATATTAACAATTTTGAATGAGCTTCACTGTCAAAACATACTGATGAACCGCGTCTGAACCCCTTTTTTTTCACGAACCCCCAAACATTTTTCGCAAACTCTATAGGTTCTTACAAACCCAGGTCTATGCTACATATGTGAAAAGTCAGTTGAGAATTGAAATTCTATGCACCTCTCTTACAATAGAGATCTAAAGTGTTGAGAAGGGAAAAGAATTAAAAAGAGAAAATAAAGTGGAAATTAAAAGAAAGTAAAAGTTTTTAAAAATGTTAAAATAAGAACTTTACAAAAATTGAATGTTGGAAAAAGAAGCGTTAAAAGAAAAATATCTTGTGGAAGCAGAGATAAAAAGAAGGTATTTGGCAATTGAGAGAGAGAATTAAGAGTTGAATAAATAAGAAGGACTAAAGTAAATAAACTGAAAGACAGAGAAAAAACAAAAAAGTGAGTGGAAAAGAGAATAACTGCAAATAAAAGAAGTGGAAGAAAGAAAGACAAAATATTTTGCTTAAAGCACTAAAGCAAAATGGAGTCCAAGTCCAAACTGCCAGTTGCTAAAAGCAAACAGAGGGCAAACTCAATTGATTGCATTGCCTGACTTCTTTATTGAAATTCTCATTCATCTTTTTAGTTTACACTTTTTCCAAACATGAATTTGATTAGGAGAAAATGCACAATAGTGGCTCAGTAACAGCATTTATTTAACAAAGTATTGATGTTGCTTCTCTTTTAGTAAAACTTGCATAAGGAAAGATTTACTGTTTTCTAAAACAGTATAAATTGACAGATGAAAACAGTTTATATACAAATATATGAAATCAAATAATGGATAATTTTATATCCGACACAA
>VCCN01002572.1:2056272-2068298 GCA_006491835.1 Architeuthis dux
ACAAAGGAAGTGACTTAACATCAAGCTTAATGGCCAGCAAAGATGGCCTTTATCCGAGTAAGTTTAAACAAAACTCTTTGAGTTAGTTGATACTATGAAGTCATATAACTATAAAAACCTAAGAAAAGGTTTGAAACATTTGGTATTTAGGTACCAAAATAAGCTTAAGCTACTGGTTTACAAAAGTGAAAAGGCATCTGATGATGATAATAAATTAGCAAGAAATCAAGATAATTGAAATATCAATACAAAACTACAAAACAAATAAAGATTACTTCCATAAATATTTAAAATACCATTTTAGATTTACAAAGATTATTCCTTTTTAAATTTTTATTTACCTCTTATGGGGAAAAAAATGTCTTATTAAAACTGAAAAGGAACTTATCATGGAACAGGAAGGATACTTGAGATATGGTCCAATTTACAAAAGGAAAGAGAGATAAGGTATTTTTAAATACCAAGATTGTAGTATTGTCTACAACTTTGGGAAGAGTCATTCCACCTTGTGTTCGGACAATCTAATCTCCTCTCCCGATCCTTGTTGTTGGAGTGGGTCAACACAAGGATGGAAAGAGATTAGATTGTCTGAACAAAAGTTGGTATGTTGAGATTGTAGTTTATGTTATTTTGCATATGTTCTGAAGTAGGAATAGAATCAACATATTTGAACTAGAATTCTTGTCTTCTTGCAAGGATGAAAATACTAGTCTGAATAACCTGTAGAATGAGTCTCATCTCAGACAATATTTATCCCATTGTTAATTGGTCAGTATTTAGGTCAACTGACTCCATGCTATAAATACAGGGCATTCATTCCCCAATTTATACAACTTTACTGTTGTAATGTTATCACCTTCTTGGAGGTTGGCGACAAACGTTCAACGACAGTGGGTTGGTTTCGTCACTTCTTGTTGTGTACAGTGTCTGGGCGCACAATGTGTCCAGACTTCGGGAAGACGGAGGCTGGTCTCTGGAAATAATTTGCCTGGAACGTAATGAAGGATCGAGACAGAGACGACCTTTCTTGTAAAAGAATATACTGTTTATTCGTAATTCTACAGAAGTTTTTGTCAAACACAAACATTCCCATAGGATTGAGAGTGAGAGTGGGTGTTGAGGCTCGGTCCGTATCTGTGGGACACTGTTTTGTCTCCACTCTGTCAGTCTTATTTATTGTGTGGTTGATTATGGTTTCTAAAGGCTGAATTAATTCATTTTGTTTGGTGTGTATATTTTGAACATTGGCTATTTTGAATTCACCCGTGCTCATTTATTAAACAATTTTCTATTTTTAAGTATTTTCTGTCGAGGTTTTGACTCGTATTTCCCTTTCTCCTGAGTTACCCTTTGATTTTATCAAATTCATCAGAAATAAATTTGTGACTGATTTTCATTTTATAAAATGCAATCTGTCTAAAAGAGAAAGTCAAATGAAACAACACAAGTCATGTTGATTTTTAATGTTTCATTTTAATAATTAAATTGACAAAAGGACAAACAATTATTTACAGACACAAAAAAAATGATAAAATCCAAAAGTTGTGCAGATTTTCACCGATTTTTTTTTATTTCGCAGTCAAAAGTCTGTCAAATTTCTTCCTGTGCCATCAAATTCTTGAAATTTTAAAACCTTTTTCAATTTTTTCTTTCTTCAAAAATTTTAATAAAAGTCCTGAGAATATTAGAACAAATCTAAATAGAAGAATTAATAAATCTTCTTTAAATTTAAAAAAAAATTCATTTCCAATTGATCTGCAAAACAAAATATATAAACAATTCTTTTCATCAAGCACATAAGTATAATTATCTTGCAACAACTGGACTTCTTTCCAGACATTCATATGTTAGATGTATAAAAATGCCTGTGGGATTTGGAGTCATGACTATACCACAGCCTTCTGACTCACATTTCTCAATTATTTCATAATTGAGCAACTTATTTACTTATCTAAACCAGTTAAAAAAAAATCAAAGTTCACTAAATTAGCCATATTTATTGGGCATTGTTAGTCAGGAATCTATGTTTCCCAATATTTTAATCAGGTTTCCAATTTTTAGAACCAATTATCATGAAGAATGAGGCAATGGACTAAATATTTTTTGGTTGTAAAACTAAATATGTTATTTATATTAAAAAAACACAATTTATTAAGAAATAAGAAATGTACCAATTGAAAAGTCAAGCATAATATATTTGTGATAACCTAGAAAAGGAATTCTGAATGTTAAACTCACATGAAGCTGTAATGTTAACATCAGAACAATTTATAGTACTGACCCAGGTATTCCAGAGGTATAGATTTTAGTGATTTCAAACATTAAAGAAAATGTTATCATTCAATTCAACAAAATCAACTTTATTTAGAATTATGGTTTCCTGTCAATTTATTCATTACAACATTCTTCATATTTACTTCAATTGTTGGGTATGTCTTGGAGTCAGTATAGACTTCATATAATTAATAAGAAAATTATTAAAAGAGGCCAAAAATGTAGGGAAACATAAGGTTTCAGAGATTTGTAATCAGCAGGCTGGTTTTGGCTTACAGACAATAATTTGGGAGACTTAATGTAAAAATATCTTGTCAGCAGGTAAGTATTTTCTATACCAAACATAATATAGTTTATTTGGTATGACTCAAATTCATCATTTTTTTCAAATAAATGATTAATTTGTTTAGTACAGTATAAACACATGAATCAGATGGTAAAGTACAGTTCTGGTTTCAAATCCTAATGGTGGATAAATTATTTGGCATTTCTTTACATATCTAACATAAGAATACACATAAAAAAAGTTGTAATGAAATAATTAGTCACATATTCAGTGATGTCACCTGATCAAAAATTTAATATAACAAAGAATTAAAATGAGTCATTCTTTCAACTTAACATGAAACTTCTGTTTTTGTTTTGCTTTTGTTTTTAAACTGGTTTTGTTTTCCATGCAGAAAAAATATAAACAAATTAAAAAAATGCATCACCGAGAAGAAAGGTCAACATAATAATGCATGTATGGATGAGTGAAAGTGTACATTCATGAGCATGTGCATTTGTATGCATGAGTGCAGATATTTTTGTCTATGGACATACGTGTGTGTGTGTGTGTGTGTGTGTGTGTGTATCTCATAGGAGCTGCTCATATCAGAAGCCTAAGTCGTGTAACAATTTGAAAAATTTCCCTCAGATTGTTGAGTGAAAAACCTGCCATTATTTTGTTTTTGGAGAAAGAAATTTACCAAAAATATCTAGGCCTATCTTAAATGAGTCATAAATTTTTTCTCTGATACAAAAGTTATCCATTCACATGTATGTTTTAGATCCACAACGATGATTGATTTATGATACTTATGTATAAGATTAGCGCCAATGGGCAAGATGATGCAATAAAAGATGTTAAATGTTATATCTCTGTATGCACAACTACATGCTTATATATGAATGTATATTTGTATACATATATAAGATGAATGTGAGCATAATTGTTTGAATTCAAATATATATACATGCATATGTCTATATGTATAGTGTGTGTATATGTGCATATTTCTGTATGTGCGGGTAAACATGTGTAAAACAATTTGTATACAACTATGTGTTTTCATACAATACAAAGTTAAATATTAGCCAATTAATTTAATAAGAAGAATGATAAATGGAAGAAAACCTCCAAGCTTTGAAAAATAACAAAATTATCCAAATAATTTTCTACCAAAGCATTTTTAACTATTAACTCTGGAAGCTCAGGTAAAAATCTGTGAGAAAACTGTGATAAATCAATTTATTAGAAGAATGTAAAATTTATTATTTTTTAATATCAAATTTTCTTTGATATAAAATTCTAATTTATACATTTTTACATTTTAAAAGTTCAAAACCTTTTTCCAGAGAGCCATGAGAGTTACAAAGGAGTTTAGACTAAATATAAAAATATATTATTGTGGGAAACCAAGATTTTATCTCTAACTTATCTCCTTCATTTCTAACATTAGAAAAACAAAACAAAACAAGAATCACTCAAATCTTGCAAAGAGGTAAAGAAATGGACTTGTTAGTCACCTATCACTATCATCAGCTGCGAACCCGTATATAAATTTTCAAAGATTTCTCCAGGGTAATATTATTGTATTGGCTCTCCTCGGTAAGAAACCTTGTCAGCTGAAATCCATAGATTGTTCAAGTCTTTCTCAATTGAAACATACTTGCATGATTGGACCCAATTAGGAGAGACTGCTAGGGTTTAAATTGCCAATAGAAACTAGCTAGAATAATGAGAAACAAGTTTAAATCTGAACTTAGACAATCATTCAGAATTTAAGAAAAAGGCAAAGAATTAGATTTATCATTTAAGAAACATTATAAGTGTTTCACATAATAACCCTTACATCATTTTGGGGCCTTCTTTACTTCCATTAGCCCCACTCAGTAGAAGACGATCCATTATTTAAAATCTATAATTTCATGATCTTCTCCAATGTGACTTTATGGTGTATAGTAGAATTAAAGCAGACTATCTTTCACATTTCTTTCTATTTAGATGACTATCAGTATTGATATTGCCTGTAAAATTTGGCTGGAGGGATAAGGATCAAGAAAAATTTATACATATATTGCCTTAAGGCTGTGAATTCATTTTAAAGTGTGTGTGTGTGTGTGTGTGTGTGTGTGTGCGCGTGTGTGTGTGCACATGCATACACTTATATGTATTTATGTGAACATAGGAGGTTTTCTGTATACCCGAAAACATATGCATGGATATGTGTGTGCGTGCGTGTGTTCAATTTAATTATGTGTCATGTTTATATACATAAATATACATGTCTACATTTGCTTAACAGTATCTCTATTTTTTTATGTTTCTGCATTAATATGTATATGCATGTGCATATGTGTATGAATAGATTTGGTAGAGGTGAATTTTAATATACAAATAATGCAAAAAAATTCAATTATCAAAAGCAAAAGAAAAGAAAAACACTTAACAAAAATAATTAAAATCCAAAAGAATAAAAATTGACAAGCCCCAAAAAAAAACATTTTTTTTTCATTGGAAAAATTCTCTTGTTTTTTTATTCCACACATTTCAAAAAGTTTTAAACATTATTAGTTTCCAGTTATTAAGTCCAAGGTGCTGATGTTAAAGCTACAGCCAACATGAATATCCTTGGACTATCTTAAAAAAATAATAATGTAATAAAAAATATCATAATAATGATAATAAAGATAAATAAATGGAACACATAGCATCTAAAATAACACTGAACTTTTTGCAATGCCTTACTTATGGCAGTCCCTGCATTTTGTAACTTCTTTCCATCACATTTAATCACACACTTCAACAGAACATCCAAATCATGAATTTTTATTTAATCTTTTTCACAGACAAATCACCGGACAAAAAAACAAACAAACCTTCACCAGTCAAAAAATAAATAAAAATCAAAGAAATAAATAAAATTACAAATAAAATATTAATGTGGAAATCCTATCCCTGCCTTGTATCCCATCAATATCAGGCTTGCACCAGGTTATAGGCAATGCCTTCCTCCTTAAAAAAAAATTTTTTAAAAAGAAAAGAAAACCCAATGGAAAAGACTTGTTGACGGGACTATAATAATGGTTTTGTTTGTAGTTAGTAGTAGTAAGAAATTCTCTAAATTTCTTTTGACTTGTCAATTTATCTTTGTTCTGCATTGTTATTTGATTAATAATATCAACTTCATTAATAATTGCTAGATAGTTTCCTCGGTACACAATCATAATTAGAAGTAAAACATACTTGCATGATTGGACCCCAAAATAAATCCATGTATGAATAATAAAGGGTTTTGCAAGTACATAAATGGACTGACTAAAGAAGGCATGAAGTATGTAAGATTTACTGAGTCTGAATTGCTTACACTTGACCTTAAACTGACAATGTTTACACCAATATAAATCATTAAAGATACATCTTTTTCAGAAGATGAAGAACACTCATATCAAATACATGCTGTAATATTATTGCAAGCAAATCCCTTAAGTCTTACTGAACCCACCACCCCCCACCCCCAGTATTTTCCCTCACTTTTGGAATTATTCCCAACAAAGATATATAGATAAAAATTGGAGAATGAATCAGAACAAAGATAAGTAGACAAGCTTCACAGAAACTTCAAGGATCTTAATATTTAAAAAATGCAGACACTTCATACTTTGTAGTAACAATTGAATTGCTTCATAGAAATATGAATTTGGGTATTTTGTGTTTTCTTAAAAATTACTTTCCATCTTTATAAACATTAGATGGAAATTATATATCATATTAAAATTATAAAATCAATATCTACAAGAGTATAAATATTATCAATAATACCCTTCTGAATAAAATTCATAAAACCACTCTCATTTCATCGAGAATAACTGCACCAGTGTGTATACATCAATGCATGTAGGTATTTTTACTGTGTTTATTGTGTATGTATGAATACAGTTGTGTATAAAATGAATGATTGAACACTTATGTGGAAATATCATCCCTGCCGTTATACGTCATATATGCAGGTGTACCTATGAATATGGATGCAAATATAAATAGAGATAAAGATGTGTGTGGATGCACACATACACAAATATAAATGCTAGATACACCTTTATTAATGTATTGGTATGAATTTGAATGAAAAGTTATGTTGTATATATGCATTCTTTCTTGCAAGTGTTATATCTAAGTGTGTTACATTTCCTTTTAGAATGTGTATTGTTAGTTTTGTTTATATATACCATGTATGAATAATAAATCATTTTCTCTTTTTATGTATGTATGACTTATGTCTGTCTGTTTGTCTGTTCACACACTATCTCTAAAAAATTTCAATGAATTTTAATTAAATTTGGGGCGGATCATGGAATTTGTTTTTGATTGAGAGATATTTTTTATTATTCTGCAGGAAAAGAGATTAAAAAACAAACAGTTAATAAAAGGGCTTGATTTAAATTTCAAGGGAAATAACTCAATATATGTACATATTGCGAGAATTGCGTTCTCTCCCTTGTTTTTTAATATTTTATTTCTATTCAGTTTTTAGTGTATGGCATTGGCAAAGGATGCACTCTCTGAGTGCTTTCTAGTTAATTTTTGCAGGGTTAATTTTTTTAACAATGATTATGTGAGTCCCCCTAATTTTTTTTATAGTCTTTTATGGGATTATGGCATCCCAGAGATATTTGCCCCAGAAATTTGTAAAAAAAGAAAAACCTAAAATTCTTAAAAAAAAAAAAAAAAGAAAAACAGAATATGTTCATTTTTTATTATTAAAAGTAAAAGATAACTTTTTTGTTTCTGACTTGTAAAGTTTGCTATGAAATTCTAATTTGTATGTTTCCTTTAACTTTTTTCTGTTGAATTCAGTTTAATAATCTAGTTCTGTGTTGAATGTTATGACACTGATTTTATATTTCTTATTAGATTTAAGTAGATTTATGAATACTCATTTTTTGTTGCAAGTGTTATAAGAAAAATACACTTGCCATAATGAATATTAAAATATAGTATATAAGTATATAAAAGCTGAAACCTTTATAGTCATCAAGTAGAAAAACCCAGCCATTTTTATTAAGAAAATACCTATTTATAAACCTGTTATACTGAAGTCTATAAGTAAACAAAAGCAATGGTCACAACTAGCAAAGAATATGAAAGACTGTAACAATCTAAATCAAA
Source organism: Architeuthis dux (assembly GCA_006491835.1). Taxonomy (NCBI): domain Eukaryota; kingdom Metazoa; phylum Mollusca; class Cephalopoda; order Oegopsida; family Architeuthidae; genus Architeuthis; species Architeuthis dux. The sequence goes on from VCCN01002572.1 coordinate 2,063,978, forward strand.
ATCTAAATGCAACATTTCTACAATTAAGCATACAGTAGACTTTACAAGGCACAAATAACACAAACTGTAATGAGCACTAGATCTAAAAGAACCACACATGGGCTTGAACTTAAGCCATTTTATAAAGATTATAGACATCACTATTATACTTTTGGTAATATAGGATGGGAAGAGTAGAGGCCTCCAACCATTAATTTAATAAAGAGGAAGAAATAAACAACTACAAAAACACCATTATGTAAAGATTGATCAGTAAAGGTAAGTATGTGAATTTTAAAAAAATCAGAGGCATAAAATCCGTCAGAACAGTAATATCAAATGGCAAGTCTTTGGGTGCAAGGAACCAGTTACAAATGAGGGAAAGGAAAATTAGAAAAGAAAATACAATTAAATTTGGAAACAGAAACGTTTCATTGTTTTCCCTATTTTCTTTTGTTTTATTTGATGAAGAACTGTTTTGAAAACTCCAGATTTCTTTGACATTTTGTGTTTACTTTTATTTATTTGACTTTGTTTATCTCTTCATTTAAAATGATCAGATATCAATAAGTGTAAAGATGACTCAGTGCTACAACATTGGGTGGATATATTTTGAAATTTATAAGTATGGAATACAATGGCCACAATTGATATTGTGCATGAAAGACTTGCCTAAACTTTATTTAGTTCCATAGACTCAATTCCAAGATGGGTATATTACAAGCAATGTACACATCCTTGCTGATATTTATTAAGCTTCACTTAATCCTACACAAAGCCACAAGCCAGTGAAGATCAAACTCACAAGCAATGGCCTATGAGACTTAACTGCTAACCCAATAATGTACAAAAGATGCTCTTGTGTACATTCTTATCAATACAAATAAGAAAATAACATCTTGGTAAGATGACATTGCAAGTGCATGTAATTAACAAATTATAAATGGCTATAAAGTATAACTATGAAAGCCTTACCTACTCAATGTATTAAGAAACTAGATGTGAATTTGAAGGATTGTTTATTTTGATACTTTTTTTACTTTATAGGATTGAAAAATATAAAAAAGTAACAGCTATAACAAAATGAGTATGAAAGACTTGCCTACCGATTGGTTCAAAAGCAAACTAACCATATGTATTCTATGTGACAAGTTAAAAACCAAGCCTGTTTGTCAGACAGGTTATAACATTCATCAAATTTGAATATAGAATAATTCATAAATATATTAATGCATTAATTCAGTGTCAAATATGGATTCATGTTACTTGTAATAACTAGTACATATTATCTGAAAATTACTGATGTGTGTGTATAAATGTAATAGGCATTTTATATAAATATTCATACAGTGTGGATTATTCAAGAAACAGGTGTGTGTATGTGATAACAAAGTAGTGTAAATCTGTGTTTGTAAAGTTTTACATATTTTTACTCTGTACTAGACTGACCTATCTAAGGAATAACCCTCTGCTTGAGTTTGAAATCACAGTTCTTTCTTTATAAGAGTTTGTGTTAAAGAGAATCACAAATCCACCACTTCAGCTGGAACCTCAGATCTTTAAACATTGGCCCACTGTTTTATTCAACAACTGTCACAAATGCTCACCTATTGGAGAGTATTGTGGATTTTGTGTAAGACTGACTGCTCTGGAAAAGGTACCTTTTTGCTCTGGCTTTGAATCTGTTACCTTTCACTGAGGTAGGCTTGTGATAACCCAGAATAGACTTGGAATTCTGAACAGAACCTCAAAGCATATTGCTTTAATTCTGTGTTCTACCACTGAGCTATGTTCTACTAGTTAAGTGTGTGTGTGTGTGTGTGTGTGTGTGTGTGTATGTGTGTGTGTGTGCAATATTGTGGAATGGGAGGAATGTAACAGTTCAGACCACTCTCCCTATTCGAATACCCTGCCTATCACTGGCCATGTTAATGTGACTACATGATACATCACCACAAATTGAAGTGGAACATTTTTTATGACAAATGTATTTACACAAAAAATAGGAAAAAGAATTGAAATAAAATAAACATATATATTTACACCCTGCCTTCCAATTGAAATTGTTTTTTTTTTCATCACCAGGAAAATAAAACTGAATGTAATTGGTCAATTCAAAGAATTTCCTGATTTTTAGGCTATTGCCCGGAAAACATCTAACAAAAGGAAAAAGTTGTATAAACTGAATATTCATTAATCAAATGGAGACTGAAAATAGAAGTATATTTATAATCATTTTTCTGGAAGTGGCAAACACGGAAACAATTTTTTCAAAAATGTACTAGAAAAAAGTTTTGCATTAATTTTCTTCTAAAAATATTTCTGAAATAAAGAAACAATTATCCAAAATCCAGCAGTGTTAGGAGCAACATAATGTGTGTGTGTGTATGTATTTGTGTGTGTGAATATATACTTTTGTATATAAATGTGTGTGTAATATATGTGTTTAGGTGCAATGTATACGCATGCATGTACAAATGTATACATGTATATATTCAAGAATAAATAGTTATATACACATAACTCGGTATTTTTATTCAAATATGCTTGTGTAGAGGTTGAGACAAGCATTTCTGATGCAAAGAATTTACAGTACATCACCTACCCTTTGGGAAACTTTGCACAAACACCAACAATAAAACCTGCCTTTGAATTAGTCACAAAAAAATGTTCAAGGATTTCAGTGATGGTTAAATAACTTTACTCTCCATATCTCATAAAATTTATATGTACACGCACACACACACAGACACACATTTACATGTACACACATGTATATACATATATATTTCAAAGCACGTATACATATACACTATATATATATATATTCATGCAATTACATGAATATATACACAAGTGCAATGACACGTGTGCATGTACATGTACACACGCACACACACACATATCTGCCATCTTTACTTTTATTTCTCCTTGCTTCACAGTTTGATATTCAAGTACATTTTTGAAGTGCTGAATTTTTACAGAAGAGAAAACAAATATACCGGTTAAGGAAAAGAACTTAAATATCAAAATGCAAGAAACAAAAGGGATTGTGAAAAGAATTTTAAAATCAAATAACCAATGCAGCAACAATGATTAAGCACTCACACTTTAACACATAAAGCATTTTCTTGAGCCAAGTTGTTGCTACCACAAATGAATAGAATGATAAAAAAGAACAAATATATATCAATATGAATTTACAGTTTCAAAAAATAAACAAAAAATCCCAACATCATCACCGAGTGCTTTCTTTCTTCCTTCCTTTCTTTCAATTTTGTTAACATATTTTTTCCTTTTCTTTTTCTTTCTATATAAAATTATTCACATTGTAACATTGTGCTGTTGGGAAAATGTTGAAGAGGTTTATTATTCTGATACATTCACCAACATTATAAAAATCAACAGAAGAGAATTCTATGGAACCACTGTAACAGCACAAAATGAAGAACAAGATGGAAGATACAGCAGTGGCCATACAAATGTAAACATTAATGTAAGTATAAAATGCACATATACATAAATATGTATGTACTGTGTATATATGCGGTTATACTGGAAACAGCTTTGATGATTTTTTTTTCAATTTAGCATTAATTTTCAAAGACTTGTCTTTGTATGTCAATTTAAAAAAATGCTTTTTATACTGACTGACATAATCCAGTGTGTTTTCTGTGTTTTCATATTGCTGTGCAGAATATGAAACATACTTTATTTAGTGAAGTTGTAGCTATAATATTTTATAAAATAGTTCATGCCAGCTTCTAATTTCTTTTGTAATGAACATGTACTTAATATATAGTGTTTCAGTTATTTTCAGCAGATATCTTACTTTTTCTAAAGTTTCTTTGAAATTCAACAATGTGAGTCTGAAATTTAAAGTACTAAAACATAACAATAATGAAAAGATTATGGCTGTATATCTTGTAGGTATAATAATGAAAACTGTTTCATCTGTGCTTATGTGTTGGTATATAAATAAGTTGAATTCATTATGCACATGCAATCCTCATGGTTTTTGTAGATTAAAAATGTACAATTGTGTATAGACGGAATGAAGTCTGGAATATATCTTCACAAAAATAAAAACACTTTTGGTTCTGCCAATATACAGTCATTTTGTGAAAATACTAACAAGAACCCAAGTACAAAAAACAAATCATATATATATATATATGCATGTATAAAGAGTGAATCTGGTAAGTAAATCATATATATATATATTAGCTGAAAACCCTCCCATAGGGCTGGGTTTTCAGCTAGTTCCTGTGGAAGGCATAAATGAGAGCTCAAAACTGGTAACAATGCACTGTTTCAGCTACTTAGAGGTCACATACAGATA
>VCCN01002572.1:2073522-2090470 GCA_006491835.1 Architeuthis dux
AGAGAGAGATATGAACAAGTGAGCACAAAAGTGCAACTTTTCCATAAGATTCACATAGTATTATCCATCTATGTACCAGGCATCCTAAAATAAATCTACAAAAAAGAAAGTCAAATAACTTTCTCTTCAGAAGATTCGTTTCAATAAACCCTGTAAACATACATGTCTTGATGTTTGTGCGCATGTATGTGAATTTTATGATTTCCAACCAAAGATTCTCTGACCTTTGGAAATCTGCAAAGGTAGTATTAGAGATATGCAAGGTAAAAATTCCAAAATTTTCAGAAGCCTCAATATAAATTCATGGTTGTCTATGATGTGGCTTCTCAGACTTGGCTCACTGCAGTCAATAAAATCTCCAATACTCAGAGGCTGTCCAGGCTGAGAATAAAACTTTTCTTTTTTTTGTTTCGTTTATAGAGGTCATTGCATCAGCTCAATTTTATAATTTTGTTTATCTCAGAAACTGATTAGCTGATGGCAACATCCAAATTAAATTTGAGATATAAGTGGTGGACAACTGTAGAGGATGGTATCCTATTTCAAATATTAAATAGTCATCCAGTTATAATTCATCCCTTAGCTGACAGATGAAATGAAATGAAAGTGACAGTTAAGAAAAACCAACATATTGAGCAGATTTGTCTTAAAAAAAAAAAAGAAAAAAAAAAATTGGGGAAGTGCCCGTAAAATATTTTTTAGAGAAAATGGAGCCCCTCAAAAGTGAAAGATTGGGAACTACTGACAGATGAATTCTTCAATTATTTCTTGCTGCATTCATTTTTAGACATCACTTTCTTTCTGTTGTCATCAGAGTGTGGATTTTATATTCTGAATCCAAGATGGAAGAGACAAATGGATACTTGAGGGTTAGGAATCATTGGCCGGAATTTGTGAAAATTCTGATGTTGTAGGTGAAGGGCAGAGGGGAAATTCTTCTGGATCCAAATAGTTGCAATCATTGCCTTGGATAAGAACAGTAACATTGGTGGCACCAACATTAATTCCATGATGGCGCAGATGGGCTTTTAGAGAATTTGAATGTCGGAATCGTTTATCGCAGTGTGTGCAAGGATAAGGGAAAGAGTTCTCATGTATGCGCTTATGTCGACGCAGGTTACGGTGGTCACTGAATCTAGCTCCACAATCTGAACAAGCATGTGGCTTCTCACCAAGGTGGATACGTCTGTGAGACTTCATTGAACCAAGGTGATTAAATGTCTGTCCACATAGGTCACACAGGTATCCCTGCATCTGGTAGCAGCTTTTCACATGGCTGTGTAATCCTCCAGCCTGTGAGAAGGTACGGCCACACTTGTTACAGATGAAGCCTTTCACATCACTGTGGATATGTCGGTGGTCAGTAAGGTAAGCCAGCTTGGCTGCCTGGAAATTACAAGTTGGAGAATCACATTTAAATGGCCTATTGTCCTGGTGTTCATTGCTGTTGTGCTCAATAAAATCACGCTGAGTCTGGCACACTTTATTGCAATAACTGCATGTGTACTGATTCTCAGCAGTGTGTACTCGTACATGCCGTGTGTAGTCACACAGCCGCGCATAGTTCATACCACAAACATGACATTTGTGAATTACTCCTTGTTCATGTGAGTTGAGATGCTTTAACAATGCTTTTTCATCAGCAAATGAACGTGGACATTTTGGACACTGAACAGCCCGTCTCTTACGGCGGTAATTCCCCTCACAGTTGTCGCCGATACTATCAGCATTTGAGTCTAAGCTTGCATCGTTGTTGGTTTTTGGTACCTTTTGCGGCCGAGCTGCCTTGCGCTTGGGGAGGGGCAGTGAATCTGTATAACAAGCAATCTTTTTACCTTTAATCTGGCTACCATCCTTATTCACATATATCACATCACGGTAAATCTTTTTGCGGTTCTGGAGGGAAACCTTCCGTGAGTTTGCCGAATGCTTAACTGATAATTTTTGCTCAGCAGCCACTTCCAAATTAGAGTTATTTTGTTTACGGCTAATCTTTTCACTATTTCTTTTACTGGAAGGTTTTGCCTTCAACAGCTGGTCATCAGCAGTATTGGTCATGGATGTCATGGCAATGGAATTTGTACTGCTCTTTGAGGATTCTGGCAGTACCTTTTGCTTCAATCCAGTGGTTAATTCTGCAGATTTTGTGGCTTTGGAAGATTTTGCTGATTCTATTTTTGGATGCTGAAGATAACTGCTGAGGGTTGGAAATTTGTCATTTTTTATATCTAATGGCTGTTCTTTATCTGATTCTGCAGAGACTGAGGTTACTCCAATATTACCAACAACTGAAGTGGATGAAGAAGATGGTAGCACTGTTGAACAAAAGGAAAAATAGTTACTTTCCAATGAGGAAATTGAAGGTGTATGTCCATCATTGTGTAGCTCCATAATAACCCTTAAATATTCGTTGATGTATTCTGAAGGGCTTGCATAAGACACCCTTTTTGAGGGACCTGGTTCAACTATCTTTCCTGCAACAATGGGAGCCTGGGTGGACCTGGATGATGATGGGAATGATGTCTGTTCCAACATCTTCAGGTATTTCTTACAAGCATATTCAGATTCCTTGACACCAAGGTGGTGTGACAACTCAAAAAGTTCTGAAACAATCTGACAACTGCATTTAATTACTCCTGTGTAAAAAAATCCAATCAAGGTGACAACTGTGTCTTTGGAGTAGGACTTAAGACTCAGGTGGTATTTGCCTGTCTCTGCATCAAGTTTGGCCAGATCAGCAAATCGAGTGCTGAAAATGGCAAAGATTGCAGCATGGGCATGCAGATCAGGTGAGTCCTTACCAATGCAGATGATCAGATTACAGAAGTGATGTTGCTGCTGCTGGAGACACAAGCCTTCCCATATACGTCGAATGAAGCCGTCATAGATGTGATAGAGGTCATCAATGAATGAAGTTTTCGCTGAAATAAGAAAATAAAGGGCATATAAAGTAAATACATGTTCAGTCCAGTCCAAAGTTTTCATATTACCAGGTTTTTGCATAGTTTTGGTAATGTAAAGCCCATATGGGACAATAGGCAGATACATTTACAAAAAATAGATGGCATACATTAAAATAAATAAATAAGGATGGATGACATAAATTGCTGGTTAAAGACCAGGGTGTTTATTGAACTAGTAAGGCACAGACCTGATTTAAACCTCAAAGTAGCTATTTACATCAAGGACAAGTTGTATACATACCATATGTTCACATCCTCCTAAAACCAATCAAAACCAAAAATGCAATACATCTAAATGCACTGTTACACTGTCTCAGAAAGAGTGGTTGTTTTCACACATTCTGTACTTTATTTCATTTGTTCTGCATACACAGTTGTGATTTTTTTTTAAATTAAACTTTCCACATCTCATATATATCAAGGGTGGTAAGTTTTCAATTTTGAAAAACATTTTTTTTTTAGAAATAATTATGTTCTACATTTATGTACACAATGAGTTAAATTTCTGTACCATAAAATATTATTTGTTAATTATAAAAATATCAATTACACCTGCCCTTTTTTTTAATAAAATGATTTTGTATACAAGATAATGAAATAGTTCATGGATATGTATCTACATAAACATTAATAAGATGATGAATTGTTCCTCAGATTCCCAACAAAAATTGGAGTCCTCAAGACCTAAGCAATATTTAATCCTTGATGCAGAGTAAGTGAGACTTATTATTAGAAGACTATCTCTGTCTTCAACTTGGGATGAGATAAATTAATCTTATCTTCTCATTATCAGACTAGCTCTCTAATTTTTTAAAAATTAGTAAGTGTGGGTTGCTGGCCTATAATCAACCAAATTGAGTAAGAGTGGGTTGCTTGCCTATAATCAACCAAATTGAGTACGAGTGGGTTGCTGGCCTATAATCAACCAAATTGAGTAAGAGTGGGTTGTTTGCCTATAATCAACCAAATTGAGTAAGAGTGGGTTGCTTGCCTATAATCAACCAGATTTAGTAGTGTTATTTCACCCAAAGCAAGAGGCATATAAGCAGATTATTTAAAAACTTCATTTATTTTGCCAAGAACACTAAAATTGAAAAAAAAAAAACAAGTATTTTTACATTAAATTTTGCTTTCAGAATAAGTCAGATATTTTATGATATAGGCTTAACTTTCTTCAGATATTTTAAGGTACACATGAACAAATTTGTAATAATAATTTCATTTTTCAGAAAAATATCAGAAGCTACTTTTTTTTCTCACAACAGTACCTGTTTCATTAATAACAAAAGGTGAGAAAAGAGGATTGTATATTCATAGATCTAGTCTTTCATTTTATAAAATTCTAATTATTTTATTACTAAATAAGTACAATTATATGTGAGTGTGTAAGTGAGTGAAGGTTATGTTGGACTGAATACGATGATAGCCAAGGCAATATAAGTTATCTTTCTAGCAGGAAACAGAATTTTATTTTATAAATATTTTTTTTTTTAAATTAGACTTTTGTTGTCAAATCTTACTTGGTACTGAACAATTGCAATAATATCATCATAAACAAAAATTAGCCGTAAGCAAAACATTTCTTGGCTACTTACTACACAGAATTAGCTCCCTTTTTTTAATCAGGAACACTCAAGATTGTCCCTTGTCCCACATATGCACACCTTTTTTTGTTAGCATATCGAATGGCTTGTTATGTGAGACATGATTTTTAAAGAAAAATTACTTATAGGTACGAGGCAATGAATTGTCTCATTGAAAGATTCCTTGTTGCTTTGTCAATATATTTTCTAATGTAATAATTTCATAATGCCTTTTGACTTCAAGCCAAGAAAAAGTTAATAAGAATATTTATTCAACATTGACAAAAAATAAACACAAAGTGTATAAAAATTTGAAATTTATGCAAAAATAATTTGGAAAAGAATCTAAACTTTATTTGAAGAGTAAAGTGAAACTAATACTATGCATCCCAGACAAAAAATAAAACTATAATCGAATTCAGTCAATTTTAGAAGAAAAAAAGATTTATTAATATTTTTCACGTTTGTTTTCATCCAGGGTTTGGGGGAGGTGGCCATGTCCAAGTCATATTCAGCCAATGAGGGGGTGTGGCCTTCCATAGGTAAACCACCCAATAGGGTGGATTTTCAGCTAGTGACCAATAATATTGATGAATTAAAAAAATAATGATGACAATTTCTGTCTGAATTTCTAACACAAAGTATTGCTAGTATCCAAAGATTCTTTCAGACTAGCATCCTCCTCTTTGTAATTTTTATTACAATGTTTGAACTGATATACTCTTCAGCCTTCCCTGGGTCCGTAACACATGTGATAATCTTCATGGAATTTTCAACAGAACCCTATATTTTGTGCTTTGCTTTCTGTTATGTCTAACATACTTCCTATGAATTTTGAATTCATCACTGCCAATTTATTCTTGTGATAAAAACAATAAAGATGTAGATGTTAGTGCAGTAAAAATGTCTCTTTAAAACAGGAGAACAGCAAGGCACATAGTCTCTCAGTATCTATCATTCTTTGGAGGGAACTTCTCCCAGCACAACACCAGAAAACAAACTCTTTTCTCTCAAATCACTATACACCAATGTCGTTCTCTGAATGACCCACTCCTTACAATTGGCTGCTCATATCACTTTCTAAAATGATCTAAGTGTGTGTATGCAAAGTGTCTGCTGCAGCAAAACATGAGCGGGAAGCCCAGATGTCCCAACAGCGCCACCATACAAAGTCTCTTCGGCTGTGGCTAGGCTGAGGTCCCCTGTTCGATCTTGTGGTCAGCACCGTTGTTACAGTTAGTCCAAAAAAATCATTGTAAGATGATAGAGTTATAATTAATAATTGAGAACATTGAAGTAGTGATCAATGAATATATGTGCATCAGCAATCAAGTGAATTAAAGATAAACATTTTAAATTGTAAAACACACCATCAGAAATCTTTTTATAAATTATAGAAGGATAAAATGATCATAAAACAATTGTTTTGAAGTTCATGTTTCCAAAATATTCACATAAAAGAGATTATAATTTTCATCCATTGTGCTTACACATCACATGACAAAACAAGGTAGAATTACCTCCCTTAGCTCATGTTAAACAACATTGCTTTTAAAACTTTTGAAACCAAATGAGAAAATGTGTCAGCTTATTTTCATTGCAATCAGCCATGTACAAAATTCAATGCAGTGAACTCAGGGCATCATGAGTTAAATTCCATTATTGTTCTGGATTAATAATTTGGTAAAAGTGTAATTTGAATAACTTGGATATTTTCAGACTGAGTTCTAAATTAGTAAAAACCAAGAATAATCAAAGATGAAACTATATATCTACTGAAAATTACTGATGTTGAGACAGGGTCAAATTTTCGTTCAAAACTGTCAAAGCTCCCAAGTTCTTTGATTCAGGATTACTAAGTTGCAACAAGAATGTGTGAGAAAAATGTTTTAGAATAAAGGAACCAGATAAGAAAAACAAATCTAGAATCTTGGGAAAATGTAAAAAAGCACATTTACATCACAAATTGAAAAATCAGGGATTTTATTTCAAGTTGGGTCAATGATATTTATTACCACACATTTAGCTATGAGAAGGAAAATTGAAATTCCAAACCAGAGCAAAAATCTACCTCCAAAGATTACGTTTGTACCCATATAATCCATGACACTCCCATTATAAATATCATTAACAGCAAAAGTTGGGTTTGTTTTTTGGGATACAAAATTTGAGAGAGAAGCCAAACCTAAAGTCAGTGGCCTGTTGGTTCCATGTGCTAACCACAGCAATATGTGGTTGCTATGCAACAACAAAAAAGTATTGAAAGAGTTTTTCAGACAAGTAGCAGAATAATAATAGAATATAATCTAATCTGGACATCCTCTCAGAGAGGAAAGTGATTTCCCTTTTCTCTCCAGATAGGGTCAGCCATTCCAGATTTTTCTATCTCGCCTTTGATTATGGCTTTTTTGTGTTCCTCAAATCTGACTTTAAGTGGTCAGCCCATTTCTCCTGTATAGATCTTTTCACATTTACAGGAAATAACGTAAATACAGTTATTGGTTAGCTTCGAAACACAAGGTGGATTCACTCTGGTGAGTAAGTTTTGGAGAGTGCAATAGCGGCGAAAAGAGACCCGGATATTGTGACGACTATTTTCTCTATCCTGGAGTTGCCGCTAATGGCCACTGCTCAATTTAGATTCTTTGGTTGCGAAGCCAAGTCATTCATTAACACAAAAAGGATGGTTTGAGTTAAAATTGAGATAAAGACCTGTATGTGTCGACTTGTTGTCATCTTTTTCCATCGGGAACTGTATGGATGGCGTAATTGAGTTCACGTGGTCGAAGAAAATCTGTATATCAGCTAGGTAGGGCCAGAGTATAAACATGTCATCTACATATCTAAGCCAGACTGATGGTTTCAATGATAATGGGCTTAAAGCCAGATCATTAAAAAAATTCCATATATATATTGGAAATAATCAGAGAAATTGATGAACCCATAGACAAGCCATCTTCCTGCTGATATATATCGGGACCAAGTTGAAATTGTGTAGTCCGCACACAAAATGTTAACAACTCCATTAAGTTATTAATGGTGATGCTGGTGTGGCTCTTCAGATCACTGTCATTTTCCAGTCTCGTAGTATGAGAAAGGCTTCCTCCATTGGGACCTTGTTAAAAAGGTTGACCACATCCAATGCTCACCATTAGTGATGAGGAGATGGGTACCCCTCTAATTAGTTCCCCGAAACTTGCCATTTTCAAGTTCTTTTATATAAAATTTGCTTCTGGTGAAAGAAAAATGATATTTAAGGTTAACATATCTATTCATACCAAAATACTCATTCAAATTAATAATCTTGTTTTTGTTATCAGTTAATCATAGATACAAAATTTAGAACAGCTTATTTTTATATTGCATTATGCATGTAAACTAGATAGCTAAAAAGTTGGTCACATTTCAAAACTATTTAATGCTAACTACAATACTTCAAAACTACAGCATCATTTTGCAGATATTTTATAACTCTAAATATATGTGTTTGTTGTGACTCGTTTCCTAATATAACGTCAATAAACTTTGTGAATCGATCATTGCCCATAAATTGACTTAGAATAAAGGAGATTTACACAGCAGCATCCTCATTATCTGTTCTGCTCTTCCATTTTGGTTGTGCTAGTGATAAGACAACATTATGTTGGCCAATAATGGTGGTAGAGGGAAAAAGAATCAAGATTCATTTTTTTCATTTAAAAGAAATTATATGAAACTAGCATTCCAAGGAAATTATGAATCACTGCCACACATATATGCTGTGTTGGCGGTGATCAATTAAAAAGTTGGTAAAAGGGGTGATCAATGAATAAGTTACTTCTCTCGCCTTTTGTTGGGCTGTGATCACTGAAAAAAGGTTTGAATTTTCAAAAATAAGCCGGCACAAACTAGTGACCAATTTAGCATAATGTTACATTGCACATTGAACCTAATCTAAAAACCTATTTAGGGGGAATTTTCAAAAACAAAAAAAAACATTGAGGGGAGTGTGTGTGCAATGAATGGTTAGGGCTGAGCAAAGTCTGGATACATAGATAGATACATGAATGAATGGCTTGGTTTCGCAACCAAAGAACCTAAACCCAGCAATAAACCAGTGTTGTGGGTAGCAGTGCTTAATAACATGAATGGCAGACCACAATGAAATGATGATCTGTTGACCATGAAGTAACTCAGTACAAACACTATCCTAAATAACTTTGTTGAATCCGGTTATTCTATGAGAATCCTCATGAACTTATGCAAGGCATTAATAAAGCATATTGGATGTTTTGCAGGTACTCTTTCAAATTTCACTGAAAAAAATTGGATAAAGAAAACTTTGAACTTTTTCTGTATTAAAAAAGATAATCAATGTGGATATTTTTTTCCAAAAAATATCCCAAAGTAACACGAGAAATCATCTGAATAATTCTCCATAATAGTCCTGGTGCTGTGATAGAGCTCCGTAGGAATTTTTTAGTTGACTAATGAAACCAATTGGACATGCTAGAGGGACCTTCAGTGAGTCAAAATAATTTGGGTAGACATTTAAAAATTTAGGGACATCATTCATAAAGGCGGATTTTCGCTGTGGTGCGCTAATCAGAAAACAATTATGAGCATATTGTATATTGTTGGAAAGGAGATTTCATGCTGAGTAAAGTTTACAAAAGAATCATACGCCTCAGAGCAAGTCATTTTGAGCTATTTACAATCAAATGTCATAAACCCTTGTTTTAAAAATTAAACACCTGTGTAGACTGCTAGCTATGACGTAGGGGAGATAAGTGTGCATGGAATTGCCCCAAAAGAACAGCCAGGACTAAATAAAATGCTCCAATTTGAAATTTTGATACTGTTCTTTCCATCTGTATGTCCAAAAGTTCCAAATTTTGTGGAAAAGTGTGGCTATGAAAGAAATCATGAAATCTTTGAGCAGATACATAAGAACTCAAAAATTCGTACAGAACCCTATTACAGTGCCAGGACTATAAGTTGGATTCACTTCCCTCACAAAGAATTAAACTCTGACAGATAACTTACTATCACTATTACCTCTCCCAGTTTGTGACTTCCTTGAATCAGATTCAAATGCAGAAATTTCTTGTTTAATAGCAGAAGACTCTGAAGTTGATGGAATCTTGTGAATGTCAATGTCTGGTTCTTGAGAATGGCCAGATTCCAACTGCAGACAAAAGAAGAACAATTAAAAGAATTAAACAAGGTCCTATTCTGGGGGAAGGAAAAATAATGACTAGACAACAGCATTTTTTGAATAAAAGTATCACTGAATAGAACTTCATTAACTGCCAACTAATTCTGACAATGAAACAAAAACATAACAATAGGTACAAATAGCTGTATTTTTTTGTTCATTTAATCTAACTCTATCGCTGTTTGGTATAAATTATGAACATATTCATTAATAAAAAAAAATGTTTAATTAAAAAACAAGCTTGATCAGTTAATTAAAAAAGAACATTTAATTCATGTTAAAACAGATCTTTGTGTGGAAACTTTAATTTATAATGTAGATCAATCCAGGTTTTATAATTAGTGGAATAGCAGATATAAAAATGTTTTGATGAAGCCCTTTAAAAGCAGAGGCATATAAATACAGAATAAAGGGATTTGTTGGATGGCCAAAGCTATCAAGGCATCTCAGACTACATAATTGCTGATTAGTAGTAGTTCATAGCCACTTGTAGCAGGATTAAATGTATATTATTTATATTATTTTGAGGATATAAGCAAGAATACATCTCTCTGCATTCCATTAAAACATGGCAAAAAACACTGGTTTGTTATATAATAATCTTTTTGAAGTTATAAAAATCAAAATAATAATGTATATGCATATTATATACTGACACAAACTAACTCTAGTACGGACATGAACATTTAAAAGCACATATACATAAACCACTATAGATACGTACATACATACATTCTAACTCCTGGCAAATTTTAATAACAGAAATTAGTTAAAAAATCACACAGTGGGTTGCAAAAGGTCAGTTTTTAAAACAGAGCTACTTATATATTATATAGTTTTATGTATAGTATTATAACTTAATCCAGTTAAAGGTTTAAGGAATGAACCAAATAAGAAATATTTAATATACATAAATAATATACCATACAGCACATGCAAGCACCATGATCATTGTTCAATCTAAAGTGCAGGTAGGTGGGTCTCATTAAGCAAAATTTATCAAGAAAAGGAAAACATTGATTTTAAAATCAGACACAGTAGAGTATCCACAGGACAATGGGCAATGATAAGTTACTGTTATTAAAAAATAAAAGACCTAATCTGCATTGTGACAGGAGATGGACTGACAATTCACAATGCATTAGAAAAAATTAATTATGAACTTCAAATATCTTAAAAATAAAGAAAAGAAATTTCATTTGAATACAAGAGAATCAGATGATAGTTATTGGCCTGATTAAACTAAGAAGCATCCAAAATCATCTAACAAATATGTTTGTTACTATAGAAATGGTTTCTCTATGTACATAGCTATGAAAGTGGTTTTAGTGGGTGTCTGAAAATAGTCATGATGTGTGTTTGTGTGTATAATTAATTATTTAAAGTTTGTATGTGCATATGTATTTGAAAATGTGTGTGTGTATATGTAAAAATAGTGATCATGTGCATCTGTATACAAAGGTGTATGTATATACTGCTAAATGATTACTGAATAGTGTCTATGTATCTACAAGTTTTATGTGTCTATCTGCCTCTGGTGGTAGTTATACGTGCATCTATGAAAATTGTCTGCATGTGAATATTTATTTGAAAAAAAGGTTTATGCATGTTTGTGTTTATGTTTGTGCATGTATATGGCTATAAAATTAGTTGTGTGTATATCCATGTCAATATGTGAATCTTTCTGACAGTTTATGTGAGTGGATCAAAGTGTTTGTTGGTTTTTTAAAAGTTTTACTGAATGTCACTTAGTGAATATTTTTGGGTTGAATATTTTGGAACGAAGGGAAGCTACTGAGTTAACACTGAATATTTTGGCTCTAAGGGAAGTTACTACTTACTCTAACATGTACTAAGTTAATAAGCGAATCTGTAGGTTGGAGCATTATAATGGACACCACTAATCAGATTAGAATCTCCAAAGTTACACTTTTCTTCCTAGAATCAAAGTGTAGTGTCTACCCGATCCCTGGCCGTTCTGAGCTGAGTTATGATTTGGGACCGAAAAAACTACATCATAATATTAAGCGGGAAGGAATTGGGAAAAGCGACGAAGAAGAGGGGAAAGAGGGTGTAAAGGAGGAAAGGTAGGAGGTAAGAAAGCTAAAGAAAAACAGAAAGAAAACCAAAATCTGCATAAATAATGTTACATCTTCATGTATATCTGTTCTATGTACATATGTTCATTTTTTTTCATATTTTTTATGTCTTAATTTTTCACTATTATCATTTTAGAATATCCTTTTAATATTTTCAGGTGTTTTTTATAATATATAATATTTTTAAATATTTTAAGATATTTCTTTTTACTTTTTAAAAATATTTTTTGCTTATCTTTATGTATTTGCTAATTTTTAATCTATAGTTTCTTTAAAAAGGAAATATGGATCATTTCATGTCAAGTGGACCAATTTTGGGAAAGTGCCCCACTCAACTATATCTGATTTTGCTCTAACTTTGGTCACAGGTTCTTTTGGGTCTGACATGGAGTCTTGTGAAATTTTAGCTACATATCTTTACTCATTCAGTCACTATGGATCCAAGAATAAAGACTACTTTGTTCGGTGTGACAGTGACCAAATTATTTCTTCAATTTTCAACTAGCCACTATTCTATAACAGGAACTTCTACTGCGCTGAAAATTTGTTCTCAGGGTCAACTAGAAAATATCATTTTTTTTAGAAAAAGATGTCAAAGTGGACTCCAAATTTCATCAGTATTTCAGAAAGCCATTTTACAAGTGATCATAACTCAGGACCTGGTCAATCCTGTGAACTCTGTCTGGCACCATTTTTAAAGGCAAAAATGAACATGTGAGACAAGCTGTACCATTTTCTAACAAAACCAGATGAAAGGTGCATGTTTAAAAATACTTTTTTTTTGGTGAGGGGATATTGATTCCTTCATGTTCTAATCAGTGGTGGAAATGGGTGGAGGGTATGGTGTATACCTACTTCTCAATTTCCAGGTTTTTTGTATGTTCAATGTCTACTAATGTAGTCTTTGCCATATACCTAGTGCCCAAAACCCAGCTTTACTATATACCTAGTCCCCAAACCCAGCTTTACTGTATATCTAGTTCGCAAAACCAATTTCCATTATTGGTTCAAATAGAGCATTGAAATTTGGTTTAATGACATCGTGAATATGGAATTTTATTTATTTGCAATCCTGCATGGTCCATGTGGCTTATAAGTCACTGCCAATTTCTTTTATTCATAATTATTAAAGATAATATTTATAATAAAACTGCATATTTAGTTTTGATTGCAGTGAATTTGCCACCCCATCGCCTAGGGGCCAAGCCCATTGGCTATGCAGCAACAGTTTTGGGTAGATGGTCAGTTAAAAAAAAACACATATTGGCCTGGTTGCACTTTCAACTCTCTTTAATGTGCCAATACAAAAGTTACAAAAATTACCAGAATCTTTATCACAAGGGAGATTTTGATGTTAGAATGGAATTTTCTTTGCTCATGGAAGATCAGTTTGTGGTGGTGTAGGGCAAAGCTTTCAAAACTGTTTGTCATTTTAGTGTGTAGCCTATATTCTACAATCACCACTACTCACAACACTGGTTTATTGCTGGGTTTAAGTTATTCATGTGTTCTGATGTTTATATCTATCTATGTATCCAGACTTCGCCCAGCCCTAAACATTCATAGTAGAAACTTGAAATTTTGCACACACACTCCCCTCCAATTAGTAGGGAAAATGTTTTGTTTGTTTTTTTAACACCCCCCCCCCTCAATAATAGGTTTTTAGAGTGGGGTTCAATATGCAATGTAAGTTTATGTTAAATTGGTCACTAGTTTGTGCCCGCGTTTTTTTAAAATTCAGACCTTTTTTAGTGATCACAGCCCAACAAAAGGCAAGAGAAGTAACTTATTCATTGATCACCCCTTTTTCCAACTTTTTAATTGAACAGCATATATGGGTGGTGGTGATTCATAATTTCCCTTGGAATGCTAGTTTTGTATATCTTACAAAAGATACTTTTCCTGAGTCAGTTGAACTGCTCGGATGACATTATATATTTGGCTTGTCTAACAAAACGTGTTGCAAAAAATTTCATTTTTAAAAAGTGTGTCGCTAATGAAAAACCTTTGTAAAGCTCTGGTGTAGAGGGTACAGTAAAGAGATTGGCAGCTTGTGCAAGCTTGAAGAGACCAATAACTGGTCAAATTATAACGACTACTGACCTCTTTGAATTCTGCCAAAATGAAGTGCATGGAAATACCTTCATTTTTTGTTATCAGAGGAGATACAAGCTGAGAGGGAAGCACTGGAAATGACATTTCAGCTGCTGGAACTTGGGGAAAATCATCATTTTGTTCCCATAAGTGGAGAACAGATTCAAGTTAGCAGAATTTCATGAGATACTTTTGTGTCTTCTATAGCAAATGTTGGGATCTACAGAGACATTGATAGAAGAAAGTTGAAAGGAATCAAGCCCCCCCCACCCCCAAAAAAAACCTAGTCCCACATATTTTTAAAGATGCTCTTTTCATCTGGATTTATTAGAAAATGGTGCAGCTTGTCCCACATGTTCATTTTTATGCCTTCAGAAATGGTACATTTTTGTCTTTTTTTAATTCAGGCCCTTTTTGAGATCATAAATCTCAGGTTCTAGAAAAGCTAGAAAGATTCAGATTGTGTCATTTGTAGTGCATTGATACTATTTTCTTCCATGCCAGAAAGAGCTCACGTGGTTGGCCAGGTCCTGAGTTAACTGTGTACTGATCAAAGTAGTCTTTGTTCTTGGATCCATAGTGACTGAATGAGTAAAGATATTGAGCTAGAATTTCACAGGACTCTATGTCAGACCCAAAAGAACCTGTGAACATATGAATGCACATTAAGTATTATTCTTTTTTGAGAATCGGAAAAAATGATGCAATTGACATGGAAAGAGTTTATTGATTAAAAAGAATTCACATACAGTAATTATGTAAATTAGTATCTTTTTAGTTTGAAAAAAAGGATTTTTTTCCAGAAATCCAAAAGGTTTGTACAAATAGAAAATTCATTTTAGGCCCTATATTTGTTAATGTTTATGTTATTTGCAAATTTTTGTAAAGGTAACATAGAACTATTTTCTTAATTGCTTGGAAGAAACACTTCTGATAGAATCTATATTCTTGGATCAAGTAAAGATTGTCAGCATCTTTTTAAAGCAATTGATACAAAGTATAGTGAACTGATGTGATTGCTGTGAATGTAAAATATCTGTACATAAGTGGCTGTGTATGTATCTAAAGAGTTAATATATGTATATGCCTACATATATGTATCTGTTTTATGGCTAACTACAGTCATAAAGTTGATTCCTATACTAAAAAGATAAATAGGTGAGTTATTCTTTGTGTGTGTGTGTGTGTGTGTGTGTGTACACCCATAATAGATACTGTCTATAATGGATACATCAGTGTATATGTGTGTGTTTGTGTCTGAAGTGTGTGTGCTTTTGGTTACTCACCAAGTGGGGGATCAGATCACAGCTAAACTACAGTTTACTATGATAGGAAAGTAAGACAAAGGGTCCTAGTTAGGAAAAAAGATCAGATGACATGATCTGATCTTTTTCCTAACTAGGACCCTTTGTCTTACTTTCCTATCATAGTAAACTGTAGTTTAGCTGTGATCTGATCCCCAACTTGGTGAGTAACCAAAAGCACACACACTTCAGACAAAAGGTCAGAAAGTGGATTCATGTTGGAATGGAAAATGAAGACACTACTTTTTTGAGATGCACAATATTTTATTTTCATCACTTCATTTTGATATAGTAACAAGTTGTTAGGAAGTGATGTCAAAAGAAATTAGGAACCAACTGACAGATAAGAATATTATCTCTGTGTAAGAATATGGCATGCAAAGAGTTTTGCCTGTGTTTGCCTAGCAAAATATGAGCTGCTTAGCAACAGGTTGGAATGGGCAAACTGTATGGCCAAAAGTCTTAAGTGGATGGCCCTTAGCTGGGATTGGCATCTTTGGATGGCCGATAAAAAACGCCAGTGTTCTCACCTTGCAATGTTAATTGTTTTCAAGTATTTTCAAGTAGGTAAGAATGGAATTGTGTCTGACAGGACAATGAAGAGTGAAAACCAATAAATTGCAGGCACTTTTGGTGATCAAGTTAGTCAGAGGGAAAAACAATGCATTGCTAGCTATCTACACCGTTTGCATGTTTTTGTCCTCCATGCATCTTGCATTCGTGTCAGATGGAGAGCCAATCTATCTTGAAAATCAGTATTTGAAATCCTATTCTTTACATGAACTCAATGATTATTGTCCCCAGAAGCAAGCTCACCACTATTTCAGCCACCATGTGGACCTCCATGGATAGATAAAGAGAGTTGTATATATAATTCCAAATTTTAAAGTATTTACCTTATCAGCCAGGTTCTTCTGTCCCAGTTCTTTTTTCTCAGCTGCAGTGATAGCTTTCAGTTTCCGTAGTAGTTCATTACAGATGATCAGCATTTCCTCCATACCCAGGTGACGTGCTAATCGTCTCAAATCGGGCAGCACTTTGCTTGAACATTTTACAATCCCTGTGTACAGAAATGCCAGTGCTGTGAGAATTGTTTCCCGAGTGAAGTCCTTCAAGTTTAGGTAGTAGTTGCCTGTCTCATCATAGTTGACAACATTAAAGAACTTTGAGCAGAAATTAGCAAAGATGCAGGCATGCGCAACCATATCAGGTTTGCTTATGTCTGAACTGCTCTCTTTGGGGCAGTGAGCTTGTAGGACCAAGAAGCAGAATGCCCCCTCCTGTTGTTGCCGTTGAAGACCCTCCCACACATGGCGGATATAGTTGTCGTAAATGTGAAACAGGTCTTCTGATGTTGATGAACGGGCTGGCGGAGGTGACTCTGGCTCCTCTGTAGATGATGAAAAAGAGAAAAATAAAAATATTACAATCAAGAAAAACAAATTCCAAGAATGACCTTTGGTAATTTTAAAACAATGTATTCTTACTAATATGTTTACCTGACAAGGGAATTCATATGAAGTTACCTGGTACCAACTAGGGAACTTGAAGAACTAAAATTCAAGAACATATTGAAGAAGTCAAAGAATTGACATAATGCATTACTTGAATAGTTTTCTTAATTTAGGTTAAAGCTTGGTCTTTGCTCTGATTTATCACATATTACAGGGTGTCACCTCCCATCCAAACAGTACATACACACTTTGTT
>VCCN01002572.1:2096778-2109151 GCA_006491835.1 Architeuthis dux
GATGATGATGATGATGATGATGATATTTATATACATACACACACACAGATACATACAAACACACACAGATATGTGTGTTTATATAAATGCAAGGTTCCCAAAACAATGTTATTCTAGGAAGTGAAGCAGTGATTAAAATAAAATAAAAATAATAAAATAAAAAAGACCATAGAAACAGGTAAAAAGAAGGCCATTGCCATAGATGCTAATCTCTTTTTGAATGTCTGACTTTGACTAGTAAAGGTTGTCACAGGACAAATTTCATCTTCATCTCTCTCCTTCCTCCCTCTCTATCCCCCTGTCTCCACTTCCTACACTTCCCTCTCTCTCTCTCTGGATCTCAGTAGGAGGTTTCATCTAAAGGAAGTTTTAACACTTTGTATGTTTGCACTGTCCTTAATGCAACAACAAATTTTTCACCAGAAAATGAATATGCTAATAAAGCAGAGACTGTTTTTATTGTTTTACTACAGTTAATTACTATCACAACGCACCATTTAGTACACGCAAGAAATATAAACAAAGAACAATAAGCCAGTGAGTCAGTGACATGGGAACTATACTCAAATTCAAAGCTGAAAGCCGTTTCACACACAGCTTTCGAAAAACAATTGCACAGCTCCTGAAAACTCACCTTAATATTACTTATTACTAATATATAATGTTCCTTCATATTTATCTAGTCTTATTTTTACCTAAAGTAAAAGGTAAGTTATATGTTAATAAGTTATAACTAAAAATATTTCTCTCTTTCTCTCTGTCTCTCTCTCATTCTCATAGATAATAGATAACATGAAATCGTGTAAGTTTAATTTTGTATTCTCTTTTTTATCACTTCTTTGGATAGAGCGAGTGATCTCTGATGTAGAAGAATCAAATCTATTATTTCAAATATATCCAGTAAAATCTGCAATATCCATATATGAATTTGAAAATCAAACACTGCCTATATCAATGATGCATCAGGTGTGGGAGTGTGATGTGAATGTACTATTTGATGGTCAAAGTCATATTATGGAAATAAGTAATGAGATAGAGATATACTGATACACTTGATACTTTTACCATATACATTTTTATATATGCATAAAATATTAAAATGAATCTATTAGGGAGGCATTGTTCAGACTGAATTCACAAGTAAACTTATCAATTAAATTTTACATCAACTGCTTTTAATTATAATAACGTTTTGACAGTATGAACAAACCAGCAAAATTACAAACACACCTGGTAGGCAATTCAAAGATGGAGGTTTGTTTGTATGGCTAAAACAGGTAAATAGTTGAAAGTAGTCTGCATAAAAGAGTGTTCATACCAGTTTGTTGGTATGATTGTGGGTACAAATCACATTTCTGAATACTTTTTTGCCATGTTTTTATATTCTACTAGCAGGGATTCCCGCCATTGCCCTGGGAAAAATAACTTCAAATTTGACAACACAGTAAAAATATGTTAACTCTTAAATTCAAATAAGAAAATTTGAATATTGATATCATGGGGAATAACTGCTGATTAAAGTTACCTCTCTTCCACCTTTAGGCAAATGTTTTTTGTTTTTTTTTAAATTCTATTCAGAAGTGTTCCATTATTTGTTTTTCTATTCACAGAAGTGTTCCATTGTCAAGTAGGAGCAGTATCAACTGGTTTATGATATTAAGAGTTCATACATTTCTTCTTACACAACACAAACCACTTGTCACTAAAGGAGTCATGTCTATTTTATTTCTGTTCAACATGCTACCTAACACTTTATACTTTCGACTCCTAGTCATCCTTGCCAAAATGTGGAAGAGGGAAGGTAAACTGATTCTAAAAAGACACCCTTATAGGCACGACACGCACCTTGAAACACGTAAATCTTACCTGCAAACCTGACGGACACAAAGTAAGGTTCTAGTTTAGCATTTTATTTACATTGTAAATCAAACCCCCGCTAAAAAACTGTTGTAGGTAAATTCAGTCTTGCTGAATAAGAATAAACCTTTAGTTTTGCTCTAGGATGTATAGTTCTCGAATTATAAGAGTTATACACACAGACGGACATACGCAACAAATCTCTCTACAACCTAAAAAGTTTCTTATAACTAAATTAATTTTTGAGTGCTTTTCATTACACTGACAGGATAGAATGTTCCCCAGATGATGCAACAGCAGAGCTTTGCCTTTGTTCAGTAACAAAGTGATGGAGAGAATTTACAGCCAAGTCTTTGTTTTTAAGTACTTAGAAAAAACTTTCAGAATCTTTTTCAACTAATTCTGGATCATTTGTAAAGCTGTTCAGTAACACTTGCTGAGAGAAATCATAGACTACTAAATGAATCCTTATTGTTTACTGATACAGGTACGAGACCATTTATCCAGCAAGCGTGGGACTGGAGGTGACCAGGATTTCTGGATTTTCCAGTTTTCTTGACTAAAGCTCAACATATACTTAAAATATAAAATAAATAATGAAAAGTAAAGAATGAAATTGTATTTAGCAGATACAAATTAATCCACTTCTGAAGCAGGGTCTGTTTGATCTCTAATAATCCACTTAACATTCTTGAAATATAGAATGTAAAATATAAAATATACAATTAAAATTAAACAAAAAAAGGAAAAGAATGAAACTGTTTTTAACATATACAAATTAATCCACTTCAAAAAACAGGTTCCGTTTAATCAATATTAATCCACTAATCTTCAACTGAAGACAATTCAACATTTGAGGTGACAGGTACAGGAAGAGAAGAAGTACAGGTATTGGAGGCTGAACTTCGCTTGGACATTTCTGTTTGATCTTTGCAAACATGTCCTTTAGATTCTGTTGTTTCATATACTTTATTTTATATACATCCATATTATATGCTGTTCACTGTTGAAGCTCTTTTGCTCCATTCCCCGTATCAGTTCCTCAGCCAGGCTGATGCAAGTATCTATAGACACTTTCTCTTCTTATTTCAGTGAACTGTCATCAACATCATCACCGATCATCATCACTCTCATCTGATTTGTTCTTATTAGTATTCATTACCATATCTACAATTTCACTATCAGTGAGATAGAGCACAATTGGAACATCACAAACAATGTTTATACACTCTTGTATAGCCCCTTCATCTTTCTCACCAGACATACAAAAACCACAAAAATCAGGTTCTTCATCATCATCGTCAAGAAATAAGGCAGATGGCCATAGTTTGTGCCAGCCATTTATCAATGTATCCTTGGGTACATTGTCCCAGAACTTTGCTGCACTCCAAATCGTGTCTTTAACAGGCTCTCTGAAATTCTTTTATCCCTGTACCTTTCTTGCAAGCTGTTGTGATCCAAGCTCACTTATTTACCTTATAAATCACAGGAAACACCCTGACTCCCTTAAATGCCCTAGGATTCTGACTTTTCCCAACATTTAGTAATTTGCACTTTTGGTGCCAGCTGTTTTGGAAGATCCAAGAATCGTAAGTTGTTCCCTGAAATCCTTAAACCCTGCTGGTGCTGACTCATCTGGTGTTACTACATACTATTTTCTTGGTATGTAACATGTAAGTTTCTTCAGCATTGTACACCTATTCCGCTGACAGTCCCTTATCAGAAACCAACTTGGAAAATTCCCCTAAATACACCTCTGCAGTTTTGTGATCTGCCAAAACCTTTTCTCCACAAACATTCAGCTTGCAAATGCTGTGCATTTGTTTAAATCTGTTGAACTACAAAGATGAAGATTCACATGGAGTTGTCAAATTTAATTCCTCATGAAAAAGTTTAGCTTGGGCCATTATAATGGAACAATCAAATGGGAACTTTTCATTCAGACATTGCCTAATCCATTCAAGCAACACACTGTCCACATCTACACTCTTCGACTGGTGTAAAGTTTTTCACTTGACCATTAATTAAGACACATCACTGTCACTGTAGAATTTAAGTATCTGTTCCTTCTATTTCTTGATATCATAGATAGTAGATGTACCAACACCATACTCATCACTCAAATGCTGTACTGAAGCACCTTTATTGAGTCACATAAATAACTCTACTTTCTTCGATATACTGAGTGCAAAACCTTTCATTTTTGGTTTTCTACTAGCAAATTGCCTTTCTGCTGGCCTTTTAGATGTCATTAAATGAAAATTATGATAAATTGGGGAAAATAACCAGATAAATGTAGAAAGATGCAAGTGTACATAGCAGCTGTCATACTAACACTGAAATTCAGTGGCAAGCAGTGAACTACTAGGGAGCCCACCAGATTCAAAACTGAAAATGGTCTGGTACCCATATTGTTTACCATGTACCATATTGCAAATATTCCTTACTTAAAACAAATTGAATTGTTCGATTTATAGGAGACAGATAATAAAACCACATGGATGAGTTTACACTAGAATACTTAATATGTAAAAACTGTTATTATGAACTATATGAGAAAAAAAATGAATATTAGAACATGACCAGAATTAAGTTTCCACTTTAAAATAGCAAACTAGTAGACTGATAAAGAAAAATGTTCTCTGGGAAGTTTTTAGGTTCTAACTATTAAAATTTGTAATTTTTTTCTTTTGTTCTTAAAAAAAATGATGAATACTCTTTAAGTTTCAAAGCCATATTTCTGATATGATACAAGGTAGAAAAATCTAAAGATTTTGATTTTTTTAAAAATCTTCCTCTTGTACAGAGGGCAGGTGGGGATGGCAATCACATTATTCCAGTTTTATTCTCCTGTAAATTACCTGAGCATTTTACCATAATCCACTTCATACCTTCTAGGACTGTTGAAGCTTCACCAGATGTTAACCACCCATATCGGGGATGTTCCCTACTGTGTCTGTTGTCAGCCTCTCACAACGCTGTAGGAGGGGTTGGACTTGATTTGAATTCAAAGTTGTCCATCTCCTATACTGGCTGCCAACCAAGACTGAGGAACCTAGTCTGCTTTTTTATTTATTTTATTTACCCATAGCTGGGGGAAGAAGAGATGGATTTTCAAAAGCATTAGCGCAAAGTGACCACAAACCGTCTCAGCTGTAGGTTTGAACGTATGTCACCCGCACCTCCCAAGATTTTCATAAAAAGATAACAACAACAAAAATACAAAGATTGAAATAACTGTTAAGCGACGCATGACTGTATATGCCCCGACCAATAGTTTAGTTTACTGTTAAAATTCATGAGTAGAATCAACAGTACAGTAATAGTGCGGTTTTGATTAGTGTGGATTTTGATGTAGTGTAGTACGGTTAAGGTATTGCTGTACAAATTAATGTAACTAAGTATAAACTGGAAAGAAAAAAAACACACTCAATTATAATAAGACCCTGAACAGTACGGTTTTGAATGGTTCTGAACAGTACAGAATATTTAGAATAAATTAACTGCAATATTCAAGGTATGCCTGTAGTTGAAAATTGGGATATTTTTATCCCCAAAATCTGTGCAGATCAGACTTCTAACAAGAGTATTTTATAGCATTTATAAAGATAGGATTAACTTTTTCCCTCTTTCCTCATATTTTACTCTTTCATCTCACAATCTATTCTTTCCTTTCTAACAACAGAAACAGCCAATGCTATCATCACATTCTATGCACAAATGCAAGAATGAGGCTCTATTTCTGGGCTTTTCACAATCAAAATGGTAGTCACAGAAAGGTCATGGGACTCACCAAATCAACAGGAACAATGTACACAGCAACTGATTCTATCTATAATTGTTTTAGAGTTGTTTATTAGAGACAAGTAAATGGAAAATTAGTAACAAATATATATCCTACTTGAAAGGAATAATATTTTGAGAAATTTAAAAATGAAAGTTATGATTGTAACTGTGATAGCATTAACACATTGTCCTCATCGAAAAAAATCTTGATTTCATTTTCATTACCCTTGTCTTCTGCAAGATAGAGTTTTCAGAAAGAACACTCAGTATAATATCACTTAGACATAATTTAATAGTAGATTATAGAACTATAAAACTCTGGTCCTGGGTGCGTGATTCTTATTACCACAAGTTAAACACAAAAAGAACCCAGAGTTTAAATAAAAGCAAGGAACTCTTTCACCAAGTTTTAAATTATAGAATAAACAACAGTGAAAAGAAGTAAAAATAAGCAATCTCTTTGTAGACATAGCTTCAAAGATTGCCTTTGTTATTTTATTCGACTTCCAAAAGTATAAATGAAAATGTTGAATTTTTATATCTCAAGATATGGCCCAGTGGATGAGGCAAACACCAAGTTTGGTACCAGGTAAGTGACATCTATTATCTATAAATCACCCAGGAAAGGGAATATCAAGCCAAATATCAAGGACAAAAATTGATACATAAATTAATTAATTATTTTAAACTCTTTTCAAGGATATGGTTTTTTGCTACTAAGATCCGCATTAACCAAGTCAATTAATTAGTCAATGATTTTGTATTTGTATGATTTTTCTGCACTGATTCCTTTAGCAAACACAAAGCTCAAGCTTGAAGACAGATTTATTGCACTTAGATATTCTAACTTCCCATAAAAATAAATACAAATTAATAAAAGATAAAGAAATACTTGTATCATGATCAGGTTGGCTGACCTAATTCTCACCTTGTGTCATAATGAGTTATTTCTCTACAAGTTCCTCCCTTCCCACCCTCTGTAAAACACCTGACCTTTGCCCATATAATAGCGTATATAGAACATATTGAGCAGGTGCACTTAACACCTAAAGATAAAAGTACACCTAAGCTATATGCTTATCTAATCTTCTCTTACTAATCAATGCACTTTCTAGACGAGGTCATATGGATAGATGCACTTTCTACATGAGGTCAGATGGATAGATGATCTCTTAGTCAAAAAGAGTTGTTAAGATACATCTAATAAATTGCCAACGATATTACCAGTTCATCATAGTGATGAGGAGTTTTTTCACAACAGATTAATGCCCATGTTCTTTCTAAGGCTTTCAATACATCTATAAGATATTTTTGAGCATATTTACTACACTGGTTTGATATTGCTTATTATGAGTTTTTTTGGTTTTTTTTAAAGATTTTGCAAAGTGTAATTTACAATCTTGTAATGGCCATACAGCTTAAATTGTTAAAATTTACTCTATTATTGAGCTTATTACAGTAATGGGTTTCACTAATCACCAGTATTTTATGAAGTATTTTTAAACACCTGACACAGTTCATATCCTTTCCAGTATATTATTTTAGGAATATTCAGCCAGTAGTTTGTTTTTATCTACTGCCAAGTAGCAACTATATATAGATAGAGAGTGTGCTCTACAACAGTCATGAAACCAGAGGTTTTTAGACAAATCAAATGAATAAGCCTCACTTACTTAGTATGGAAAACCATACTATCAGTAATTATAAGACTAAGCTAAGTCTGGCACAAAGCCATATTCATTAGGGAGCACATTTCACACCAGCATTGAATGAATATTACACCAGGAATACTAAAGCAGATACACATGTACCACAATAGTATGAGATCGTTTTATTCCCAGGGTTAAGTGATCAACCAGAAGAAAAACAGAGCAAATATTTTGCTTAGTAGTCAGTGTTTGGGCAATTTGAATTTTACTTCAGACTGAAAATGTACATACAAAAAGTACGAAGAATGTAATGTCAAAAGTAAATATTAAGAGAGATAACATGAAAGTAGAGTAGAAAGTGTCTCTTCATTAATCATAATACCAACACTAACAATCTGGTGTAGAAAGTGTCTCTTCATCTTTATATATAAAAGTGAATGTATGTATGTCTGTATGTTCCAAGTTGTACACAATTTTGCACCTAGGAAGATGAAATTTGGCATAGGGATACATCTTTTCACAGCAAAGGCCATGGGCTATGTGACATCTTCTGTATATGTGAATGAATAAAAATCCATTTTGTTTTTTATTTAAGTGGGGGGGGGTGTCCTTTTTTTACAAATTTTTCTTGTTTCAGTGATTAACCAGACCTGTTGTATTAATATTTGTTTCATTGATGACAAGCAAATACAGAAAAATCCGTGGACACATTAACAACTAGAAAGCACATATCTCTGCCAATGTCATTATCACTAAAAACAGAATGAAAATTGGTTCATATATATCTACTATGCAGGGGAGGTAACTGTAAAGAAATTCTTGGATCAGCCCCAAAATTGAATTAATTCCCCCTCAGTCCATGGCCCACCCTTCCACAAAATGTCATTGGAATTCATTGAGAACTTTTGGAGATATTGTATGGACAAACAGTGAATACATAAATGTATGAAAAAAATATCTCTCAATCAAAAAAGAAGTCCTAGATCTGCCCCAAAATTTAACCAATTCTTCCTTACCCTATGGCCTACCCTCAAAGAATATTTCATTTTCAGAGATATTGGGTGGACAGAGATATAGGTATGATGCATGGAAGGTAATTGTGAAAAATTCCTGGATCCACCCCAAAATTTAATCACTTCTCATTTAATCTACCCTTCCACAAAATGTCATTAAAAACTTTTAGAGATATTGAATGGACAAATAGACAGACAAATAGACAAACACGAGTGAATATATACTGTACCAAGGTAAATCAACATTGTTGTAGTACCATGAGCTAAACTTATACTCAAAATCTAACCCAATGAAATGATAAATTCTTATTTCAAGCCTTAACAAAATGTTCTTTCCCCCAAGTCAAATGCAAAATATAGTCAAATATAGGCAAAATACACTCTCTGCATTGCAAACAGTTTTTGAGAAACAATTGTAAATATTCACTCAAATAAGTTTGTTTAGCATATACCTTGCTGAAGATCTCACTTATGAATCAATATAAGTGAGTCAGTCCATATCAATTAAGTAACAAATTTCTATCTGAAGACTTCTGAGTCCATCTTTACCAATTAACAGCTGTTACTACTGATTAACATTTACTTTCAAAAGCAGATCAAACAGTTTTAATCAATACTAGCAATTTATCAAAGGAAAAAAAGTGCTTCAACTGTTCACATATAACCAACTAAAACAGTTTAAAGCATTTTTAAATTGGTACAAAAGTTTAATCAGAATTCTTATTTATTATATGACTATATGAGTTGTTCTATTGAGAAGTTAGAAAACAGTAATCTCCAAGTGGTTCTGAAATGAGCATTTTCTAATCTTACCATGAGATTTTGTTGGGCTTCCTTTACATTTATTCTTTATCGCTCAATAAAATCTTTATTGCATATAAGTTTTAAAAATGTATATGATATTCAGTAAAAAAATAACCACAAAAGTATTTTAAAAATATGATAAATATTTGACATTTAGGATCTGTCGATATTCTGATGATATAATCTCAAAGCCATTTTATACAATATCTTGTTTATTTTTTTTTTTAAATAGTGCATGCATCCCAAGAGGTTTTTGAGAATTTATTATTGTGTTATAGATTGTACTAAGAAATCTAACATCAAGTTAGTTTCAATACTCAGCTAATGTTAAAAATCTTGATGCAAGATTGTTTGATATCAATATACAGGTATACCTTAATTAGTGCAGTTAATTTGTTCCAAAATTTTCCGTACTGTTCAAAATCACACTGATCAAGGTTTTATTATAATTTAATGTGTATTTTTTCCAGTTTATACTTAGTTACTTTAATTTGCACAGCAATACCTTAACCATACTAAATCAAAACCGCACTATTCAAGGTATTTCTGTAATTGAAAAAGAAATTGGGATCACTTGTTTCAAAGGTTATACTTGAAATAGGCTTTTTTTTGACAGCACTTAATTGCATCATTAAGCCAGCTTCAGTGTAATTGGGTTGGTTTTAAACTAATAAGAAAAATGGTAGTTAAATGTCTGATATCAGAACAAAGATAATTCTTTTAAATATTGATATTCTCAGATGTGACCATCTTTTCTCAGGCTGTTCCATGCATTTGCTACTCGTGCTGTGGAATTAAGATCAGGTAATTAGAAAACTGAACTGTAAAAAATAAAAAGTAAAATACCTATTTATAACAAATACTAACTGGAGAATTTTATTTTAGATTTACTGCTACAACTACCACAACTAGTAGTTTTAAATATCAATTCTTTCAGCCGTATGTTGGATTGATATGAAACTTGGTCCAAACCTTTGGGTGAACTCTCCTCTTCCTCCTGGTACTACTACCACGCATGGTGGATGCATCTTATGGTTCTTGATTAAACTTTCAACAGCATAAGAGCTTTAGGATTAGGGATTAAACACTCGCACACAAACAAATATAAAAGCAAAAGAATTTTTATAACTTTTGTTGTGCTTTTGACATGGTCATATGACAAAAGTGTGAGATTAGCATTATTTGAATTGATGCTGCTTCAAAAAATGAATGTTGTTAAAATGTATTGGAGAAATTTTATTGCATTTCCCAATAAGAAAATTGTTTTTTTTAAACATTTGTTTTCTATGATATATAAAAGTTTAAAGACTGTTAATATTGCCAAAATCGTTTTATATATGTCTATGTCTAAATACCCACAAGTCTTAATGGTCATCTAAAAGAATTAAAAGGCATGTATGTATAAAAGGTGTGATTCAGGGCATAAGTTTTCAGAATAGTGTAGGACTTAAATTTTCCTTTTTGCTTACAGTTATTTTTCACAGGTGTGTGTGTGTGTGTGTGTGTGTGTGTGTGTGTGTGTGTGCATGCTATTTTTGTCCTAAATGATAGAGTCAGACTGAAATATACCTTTTTGCTACAGTGATTCTGTATCTTTAGTTTATTTGTGGATGTGTGGGTGTGTGGTTAAATTTTTGAAAAACTCCTTAAATCAAGAAAATTGAACAACTTTGAATTGAAATCTTTCCAAGCATCATAAAAACAGAAAATACACACGCACTTATTTCTTAGAGAAGATACGTTCACTTAAGTAACGCTTCTAAATTACATAAAATATTCTTCTCAGCAGCTGAACACACATAGCATCAATGCTTACGTGAGAACTGGGAAGAACGTTCATGAAATTTAGTCAATGACCTACATTTCTGAAGAAGAAAAAAAGCAAACTAAATGTATGTACATGTGTACTTTTGTAATAGTACATGGAAGCGCTGATCTGCAACAACTTATCTACCAAGCATTTGATCATTTATTTACCTATTCACAGTATAAGGCATTATGCTTGATTTATAAAGTTATTATTCGGGGACACACACACACATTTTAACCACAAAAGCAGCAAGTTATGTATGGCAACATGAAACAAATGTGTTTGGACTAAAATACTCAAAATAGCAACATAATTTTTTATTGTCTTATTGAATTTTAAAACTTTTGATACCAGAGGAGAACAAAGAAAAAAGGAAAATAAACAGAAAACAAAAGTATCGTTTGTGGATAAAACTTTTCCTTTTTTGTTGTTTTTCCTTGACAGCATAAAGTTTTTTTTAATAAACAAATGAAACAACAATCTAATTTAATAATATCAAACAATGTTTAAATGACTAAATTCCATTGTGGAAAAATAAACGTAGTTAAGATTAAATACCAAGATATTGTGACACTGACTTAAAAAAAATTAAAGCTTTTTGCATTAAAATAATCTAAATTTAAAAAATGAGTTAGTAATTGGCTTCTTTTCTCAGTTCAATATGAAAATGTGATCACTAGACTAAACCTGTCTCCTTGATGCAAACAGAGATGTTTTTGGGACATGATAAAAAAAAATGGAGTGGAGTGACAACTGGGTAATGTCTCAATGCACTTTTATTATTTCCATTCACTCAAAGTCAAATTTGTGACAAGACTACGTTAAACAGAAGAATCAGTAAGGAAATAGCTATCATGGGGCTTTGCAAGATCAACATGATTTTTCTTCAAGTGAACCTCAATTGGAGTTTCGTGGAGATGATGTTCTTATCTCGTAACTGGGTTCAGATCAAAAGTAGGAGAAAGTCACGAAGAACT
Organism: Architeuthis dux; assembly: GCA_006491835.1. Classification (NCBI taxonomy): domain Eukaryota; kingdom Metazoa; phylum Mollusca; class Cephalopoda; order Oegopsida; family Architeuthidae; genus Architeuthis; species Architeuthis dux. Next base: position 2,108,675 of record VCCN01002572.1, read on the forward strand.
AAGCGGTGGGATCATAAGCATGTAAAGACCACTAGATGTTTGGTTTCAATTGGTGCAGAGTGTAAGGCTGAGAGGCTCAAGGTTTTATTTATTGTGTTGATAAGTCTCGTTAGCCAGCTGAATTTTAATAATAAAAAATAGGAAATTTCCCATCTCTAAGGCAGCCAATTACAGTGTTTGCAAGATAGCCAGATAAAAAGTAGTCAGAGAGTCATTTAACACAAAATAATATTTTTTTGCTTCCTTTTATGAAAGAGATGACACAACAACAAAAAAAACACCTTAAAAATAATACATTTTTTATTGTATATTGGTTAATTCAAACGAAAACAAATTAGTTAAAAGAGTTGCCAAGTTGTGCTGTCTAGAAACAGTACAGAAATCTGGCACTGGTGACTGACCAGTGTCCACAAAGTGGGTTGTAGTCCTGGTCTCTGAGATTAGGGGTTCTCTTCTTTTTTTTAAACTAAACCTCAA
>VCCN01002572.1:2109712-2126538 GCA_006491835.1 Architeuthis dux
ACTATTCCCTTTAGAAAAGTAACATAACACGTCCTGTCCATATATTGCAAATTATAAATTAGTTAGTTAAACCCAAGGAAGTTGGGACTTCAGGTACTAGTTTATGTCTGAAATTATGCATATTTTTAAATGAAGAAGAGTTAGGGTTACTTTAACTTAATTCTTATTGAAGGGGTAATTTCCCTCTATAGGATTGGCAGACGTTTGTTATTGGCATTTTGGCAGACCTGCCAACCTCCAAAGTGCAAAAATTTTATATTTATACCAACAAAAAAAAATGTAGATTTCAACAAAAATGTAAAACATGTAAAAGTCAAGACAAAAACAATTCCAAGAAACCAATGAACCCATCTAAGAATTAATTGGGAGGAAATAAGAAAATAGTTTCACAATAAGACAGTGTGTGAGAGATAAAATACACACCAATAAAAAATGTTTTTTTAAATATTAAAATAATCTAAACTTTAGCATTATTTACATTATTATAATTTTGAAATTGAAATGTACCCCACAAACTAGGTTGTTAACCTCTAAATCAATTGGGAGCTAATGAATAAGTCTATTCATATAAACATCTCATTATCATAGTCCTACTATCAGATAGTATTTCATATCATATATCATAATGAGGTAGAAATCAAAGGTTATGAAAAGGAAAACGTGAAAATTAAATATTTTAAGGTAAACTAATAGCTTAATTCAATAACTACCTTTAAATACATGGCTGGTTAGTTAACAGTAAAATTACACATGCCTCAAAACCTATAAGTGGATATACTAGTAAGCAATCATCAGGTGGTTTTCAATTTCTAACATTTTTTTATCCGTCTTTAGACCTACTAACAACAGTGAAGTCTCTCACTTGACAAGCCATGCAGATCAAAAAGTTATACACAATTATTATTAGTAACAGCTGTAGGTGTCATGTGTACTTTTGCCTGGTTTTGCAAGAGAAATTCAGACTTTCTGAATGTAATGCAAATCAAGATATAAGGTTCCATCCCAGTTAACTTAGGAAAAAGAATGATACCTCCAAAATAGAGTAAAGAGTTCTTTCTACAAGCATTGAGGCTTATATGATAACAACATGGTATTTCTACTTTTCTACTCAACTTACAAAAAGGCCAACATCTAATACTATAAGAACAAATGTTTGTTTGTTTGTTTGCTACTATGTTAATTATATCTGGCCAAACGGATGTACTCTAGGGGCTGCAAATTTGTTTATAAGCCTAACTTGACACCAGGATTAACATGAGTAAGGGGGCGCTAACCACCAAGGTCCCTACAGGTCAATTTAGGGTCAAAATTACTATTTTTGATAAGACAAATGAAAGGGAGACAACTCTTTCTCCTCCAAATTTCAACAAAAAGAAAGGATTGAGTTAGCTTAATCACTGCCCAGCAAAAGGCGAGAGAAGTAACTTATTCATTGAATACCCCCTTTTCTAATTTTTTGATTGATCTCCCCCAACACAGCATGCTGCCAAAATACGTTGGTCATGTGGTTTCTATTGAGTGACTAACCAGACCTGTTTTTGTATGTTTAAGTTGGGGCTAAGTGTGATATGCCAAGATAGCTGCTCGATTTATTTACTTCCCCATCAACAAAGTTGGAGAGATATATGTATTTGGTTGAAATTCACTGAGAACCTTTGGAGATATCTTGTGGACAGCTATCTCCAAAAGTTCTTGTGTCTGTCCACACAATATCTCCAAAGGTTCTCAGTGATTTTCAATAAAATTATATGGAAAATAGGCTAAGGAAGTGATTAAATTTTGGGGCAGATCCATGTACAAGTACTTCCCCAGACAATGGTGTTGGCAGAGGTATGCGCTCTGAGTGCTTTCTAGTTACCATTGTGTCATCCTCAAAATAAAATGGGAGACAAAGTAATCATTATTAGCCTGTTTATCAGAAATTTTATCAAGTAAATATCTTACAAATGTTTCTTTCTAGAGTGAAGATATTTTATCTCAATGTGAGCATTTAGATCACAGCTTATTCCAATTATAACTATGCTGAATATAAAAATCGCTTTAAATAAAAAAGATTCTCAGCAATTACTTTGTAGTTTTTTGTTAGAAATAGATTCCAAAGTTGTTCCTTTCATGAAATAGCAGATTTGACATTCAAAGGAATGATCAACATTTTAGTAAGATATGGAACACATACACAGCCAACAAAAAGTTGTGGAATGTATAATGGTAAGTAATTTTTTGATTTTTTACCAGATCTCATATTCTGTGAACAAACTGTTGAAAACTTTTAATAACTTATTTCTGGGAGGAAGTCCAGATTATTGACAGAAAACGCTGTTGGAAACAGAAAAATCAAAGAGGCAGCATGTTGACTGAATGCAGTAGTCAAACAAGTGTGGAGTCCAACCCGATGTGGCTTCCGCTACTCAACAGAGACATGGTATGGAAGCCCAAACCCAACAAGGCAAGAAATATAATAAATCATTTTTCTTACTTTGAGAAAGATGAATGTGAAGACAAAGACAAACCATAATTCTTTTTTCTTTTTAGTATGAAAATTCATCAATTCATTTTATATACAAAATTGAACAAAATATGAATGTTGCTAAAAGATTTTAACTAATATATATCCAGAATATGGAATATGGTAAAGAATGAAATAATCCTTAAATGCAAATCAAATAATCAATGAGCAATATAATGTTTTTGAGGATACTTATAATACTCAATAATCATTGAGCAACCGCTGTTGATAGCAGTACCCATGGTGTATCAAGCTGTCATCGTTTCAACCTTACTTTACGAATGTGAAACATGGACCCTATACCGTTGAGAAAACTTGAGCACTTTCACCAGCAGAAGCTTTGGTCAATCATGAACATCAAATGGGAGGACTGTGTCACTAACCTTGCAGTCCTTGAGAAGTCAACAGCATCAAAGCAACCATCATCAAACATTGGTTCCCAGCCAGATCCTCTACAGCAAATACAGCACCCACATAAGACCTCTGCACCATTACAAAGATCAACTCAAACAGACTATGGGAAGACCAACATCAACCTAAAAACCGGGGAAAAACAAGCAGCAAATTGCAAACTCAGGCATCAAACCATTTCAACTGCTGCAGAACTGTTTGAGCAAGAACATTGCAGAAATGAAGAGGAGAAATGACAAAGACAAGAGATCCACCAAGCCCAAAACAAACAAAATACTCGGAAACAAGAATAGCCGACTACTACTAATGAGCCTCACAGATTAAGTACCAGAGACAAAACCACTGACTTCTTAAACAAAATTTCCATTGTACAAAACTAATACTTCCAATGGCTTTTACATTAACCCTTTATAGGGCACCCCTAAAACTATTTTAGATATCAAAACAACCTTTTTGTATATTAAATTAGACCTAATTACAAGATATTTTCAGTTACCAGTCTTCTGAAAAATGTTTGTTTATGGGGGCAAAACCCCCTTGGATGAAGTGATCATTATTGTGCCTCACCCAAAAATGGAAAATATTAAAAAATTAAAAAGTAGAAAGTTAAATAAAATATAGAATTAAAGAATAACATTCAATATAATGAATAGATACAAAAAAATTGATATTGACAAAAAGAATAACACCTCCGGGTTGATTTTAATGTTTTATTGCTCAGGCCAAAAACAGGCTATTATAATGGGGTGTGGTATGCCTCAAAACAGTTTATGTCTTTGTTCAAGCACAGATGTACCTTACAAAGCTTGCAGACCACATTGGTGTGGATTATGTTGTCTTTGTGGCTTCAATATTTGCATGTGGCTGAAGGGTCCTTAGGGGATCATATATAGTCACTTACCCCATAAAGGGTTAAAATATTTCAGATTTTACAAAGGCCAAATAAATGAATGATAACAAACCTAAAGAACCAGGGATGAAACTGGACCTCTTAATCACCAATCTGCTACTCCAACCACTGAGACATAATAGTTATATATAATAGCATAAAATAATTCCAGTATTAACTGATGATATCACTTGTGTATTGCAAAGTTTTCAAGTTCATAGCTGACTAAAGGAGAAGAGATTGCGTTGGTTTTAATTCAGAGTTTTTCTTTTTGTTGACAAAACCATGATAATGAGCTTCACCAACTGGATTCCATGAATCTTTAAATCTGATTTAAAAGCATGGATTTTCTTCAAAATTAAGTACGGTTTTTCTTTTACTATTCTAATCACAGAATTAAAACTGCAAGACAATGTTTTTCTTCTAGTTAAGCATGAGACAATGGGCTTAACTAACACAGCCTTAGGAATGTTGAGGCTTTCAGTTTATTATTCCATAAATGAGCCATAGTGACATCAAAGAGACAATTTCAGGGTAACACCATATGATCCTATATGCACACACGTGCACACACATAGACACACACACATGGCCATAGCTGAGGTTTATAAAACACTGAGCACAGAGAAAGTCACCCCCCGGACTTGATGTATATTCATGCGACATTCAGTGTTGTGGTTCCCAACCTTGGGGGCCCACAGACCCCCATATTATTGTATGATGTTAGGAAAAATTTCAGTATTCATAAAGCTTTTGGGGGTCCGGTAAGGGGAGGGACGAAGTCTGCTTGTCTGCTTGTCTGCTTGTCTGCTTGTCTGTGTGTGTTCGCAGGCCCCCAGGATGTAATTTTTTCCCAATTCTCAGCAGATTCAGACAGGACTCATATTTTTTATATAACTCGAAATAATTTTTAATGGTTTTAGAGGGGGTGGTCCATTTACAATATAACTATAATGCTAAACTGGTTTTGGTATACCATAGAGAGGGAGCAAGCGGGCGGCACATACTTTTACCTTTCTGGTCTCACAAAATTATGGGAAGACGCCAGTAACAATGTTTTAACTATTTATGGTCACCCATACACAATCTTTTTTCTTAAAAAAATCTGCCAAAAAAAAAACAGAAGTATATATAAACAAAAACCATAAGTTCATGATGTTTCCACCATCCTTATGTCCATATCTGTGATTTCTGATTTTAAAGGGATTCTAAACGAAGTAGTAGTTGTGGTAGTAGTAGCAAGAGGAAAGTGAAGATGGTTCACCCAAAAATCTGGCTATGAAAAAAAAACAATTAGTAAGTTTAAATTAAAGCAAGTGTGCAATTTTTATCAATAATTTGTTCTGGAGTCTTAGTGTATGGTTATTTTATCCAATGTGGGCTTTAAATGACTATATATATAATATTTTTAGCTATAAAGTTAACTGGAAATTGAAAAGTTTAGCCATTTTTTAAGACAGTTTTAACTATTAATAACAAGCGATATACTTGGCAACACTAAAAAACAAATGCTTGATACGTTATCTATTTTTTATTTTGAGAATTGATTAAATAAATGTTCTCTTAATGATGTCACATTCAGCTGGTAAATAAATCCCTCCTTCCTTCCTCTTTCTGTTGTTTAGTGTAATTGGAACTGACCGACAAACCTGAAACTGAAACTGAAAAACATATTATCGAGATGTGTTGAACACATCTAAAAATACATCCAGAGTCATATTTTTTTCATATTATCAAGCACGAAGCACGTGGTAAAATTTCTTAAGTTATGTCACTTAGTTTTTTTTCCTTCTGTTAGCGGTTATAAAAATTCTGTGTGTTCACAAGCCCCCAGGGCGTAATTTTTGACAGATTCTCTCCAAATTGAGACGGGACACATATTTTTAATATATCTCTAAGTATTTTTTTTTTATCTTACATTAAAACTGTTTTCTCAGGTTTTGCAAGGGGGGTTTTAATTACAATGTAACTATAATGTAAAACTCGACCCTGATTTTCCACCATAGTTTCAAAAGTAAAATTAAATTGTAAAAAACAAAAGTTAATTTCCCTTTGTGGGGTGAAAAAAAATGTTTTTCAGTCATGTTATCTGTTTTTATGAAATATTAAAAAGCTATTTTATTTCAGTTTATTATTGAAATTTTCCCCATTTTGAAACAGGAAAATGATAACATTAATAAATAGAATTGGAAAAGTGATATTAATGAGACGCTTAAGAGAAATAAAAATAAATAAATAAAAAAGTAATATTGTCTACATAAGTAAAATCAATAAAGTAATAAAAATGGTTTTGGTGAATAAACAGTAAATGGTAACCAAACTTATGTTTGAATCCCTTTCCGTTTTGCTCATTTTTTCTTCTCGTTCGTCCTTATAGCGGGTGACAAATTTCTGTGTTTACGCAGGCCCCCAGGGCATAATTGGTTTTACCGATCAAAATGGTTTTGGTGAATAAACGGTAAATGGTAACAAAACTCAAGTTTGAATCCCTTTCCATTTTGCTCATTTTTTGTTTTGTTCGTCCTTATAACAGCTGGCAAATTTCCAGGGTGTAATTTTTGACCGATCCTCACCAAATTTAGACAGGACTCATATTTTTAACATATCTCAAAGTACTTTGGGGGATTTTACGGAAAAAACAAACTTTTCCAGGGTTTTACAATGTAACTATAATGCTAAACTGGACCTTTACTTTCCGTTCAGTAAAAGATTCACAAAAAAAAATAAAAAACATGTATATACTATATTTTATTAAAAAAAGATTTGTCGCTTCACGCTTGGGTACGTAACTGTTCAGTTGCACGTCTACTTGATTATATTTAATTGAACAGTATTAAACAGAATTTATTTCTCCATGGACCTATCTTCAATATGTGTATAAATCATGATTAGGGTCCACAATTCTAAGTATAATTGAGCAACAAATGAATTAAAAAAGAAAGATCTTTTCATGATCACATGAAAAAATCTTTCTTTTTTTTTTTACAGAAATTTGGAATGGAAACTTCTTTTTCAAAAATTCATCCTTTATTATATAAGTACTGAAAATTTTATTAAAATCCAATATTTATTTGGTATTTTGTTAAATTTTAAAATCTAGCTGTAAAATTATGGCAAATGTTCTAATACAAATTTGATTTATGTTTTGTTTACATTTTGTCACAACTTTTTACACTATTTATTTTCTAAAATATCTCTATATGGTGTACAGAAATAATTTCCCTATCAGGTTTTTCTTCAAGCTTTTTTCTCACTCATGGTACAAAGATTTTGACGATAAAATTAACTTTTATACAAGTTTGGTGTTTTTTTGTCAGATGTTGATTCCCTGTAAGTAGGTCAATGCAGTGCGTGGCCACACCTGCAAACATATCACAATGACAACATATTGAATGGCAAAATATCAAGGATGATAAAAAAATCCAAGTGGGTTTCATCAGCCTTGATATTTGATATTTGATATTTGATATTTCCGAGAATTGAATTGAAGTCGCATTAATGCAGTGAGGGAAGAAACGAAAATGGACAAAAAAAACAAATGATCAAATTAATTTGTTTTGAGTTATTTTGCATTTTCTTTCTCTCATTCTTTCATTGCTTTCTCTCCTTCATTCCTTGGTTCTTTCTTTCATTTCCCTGTTTTTCCTTGTTGCTGCCTGGATTGGCTCGGTATGGGCTCGGTAGCAGCTACAGCCCTGCACACACACACACACACACACACACAGAACAAAGCAAAGGAAGAAGATAAGTGAGAGGTAAAGTTGTTTAATCAAAAATCATTCATTCAATAAAGATATTCTGGAAATATTTCAGCTCTTAAATAAACTCAAGCGCTTTTAACTTTTGGCAGGCTATATATTTGACACATATACATGCCTATGTATGACAATATACATATTTTACCTCTGCCAACAAAGGTGGAAAATATATATGTTTTCATTTGTGTCTGTCTGATTGTAATGTTCTTCTGTCTGCCTGCCTACACAATATCTTCAAAAGTTCTCAATGAATTTCAATGACATATTGCAGAAGAGTGAGCAGATCCAGGAATTTTTAACAGTTACCTCCCATGCATCATAGCTATATGTCCACACAATATCTCCAAAAGTTCTCAATGAATTTCAATTACATTTCATGGAAGGGTGGACAATAGGCTACAGAAGTGATTAAATTTTAGGGCAGATCCAGGAATCTTTTTACAATTACCTCCCCCACATCGTAGCTATATGTCCACACAATACCTCCAAAAGTTCTCAAATAATTTCAATAAAATTTTCTGGAAGGGTAGGCCATGGAGTAAGGAAGAATTGGTTAAATTTGGATGTCGATCCAGGAATTTATTTTTTTGATTGAGAGATTTTTCATGTATTCTCTCATGTTTGTCCATACAATATCTCCAAAACTTCTCAATGATTTCCAATGATATTTTGTTGAAGGGTAGGGCATGGGCTAAGGAAGAATTGATTAAATTTTGGGGCGGATCCAGGGAATCTTTACAGTTACCTCCCTTGCATCATAATTTGTGAACTGATTTTCGTTCAGTTATGGCCTGAACAGAGTATTGCACTCTCTGAATGTTTTCTAGTTATATAAGTAGTTATGTCTCAAATGAAGTAACATTAAAATTTGACCAAATGATGGGTCTTTTAGACATTTGAGAAGTCTTAAATTCTGTTCCTTCAAGTAAGCATGATATCCAATAGGTTGAAATCTATTTAATGGGACAAATGGAAAGACACTGATACGATATTTGTCTTTTAAGTATTCCTATGAGATGAAATAATTAGGTCCCAGTCAAGAAATTGTCATCTTGATTTAAACATACTCCCTCATCCTAGTCTTTCTATTAATTCATACACTTATAAAATCCACAATATCCAAGTTATATAAGGATGACAGAATCCAACTTTTATAAGGATGACAGACTCCAAGACTTCATAAAAATATGTATCCAGAATATGAGATGAAATAATAAAATCATTTTTTCTACAAACAATCCTTTTTTTTCTTCTTCAATTTCTACATTCTTCTTCTTTTTTTAATCTTTCCTTTACATTCAGCTGAAAAAACATGTTGCATTTGGTTTTGTTTATGAAAGAGAGATTACTGTAATGCTGTCACAGGCAAATCATGATAGACTAGAAAACAGTTGTTAGTGTAGTCAAGACAGAGTTGTCTGAGAAGACACAAGTCAAGTGGGTCTCAAGGTAAAAGATGACCTTAAACAAGAATTTTAAGAAAGGAAAAGATGTTGCGCCTACTCTAGTTTATTTTAGTTAGAAAATAACACAATGTTTACATCATCATTATCTTATTATCTTTTTCAAAAAATGTATACATACACATAGACTGAGAAAAGGAAGAGAGAAATGCATATTGGCTGTTTTGTGTCCAAAGGTGTGAAATGCAAATTCAAACTAGCATCTGAGTAGACACTCCAAAATAAACAAATCTAGAAAAAAATGTACTTAGTCTTTTAACATTAGACATATTAATGAAGAGCTATTTCAAACAAATACACACACACACCACACACATACATGCATGCATGCACATATCCCAATGTATATTCATCAGAGATTTTAGAATGTTATATTTTATAGCTGAATGCATTTTGTGCCAATAACTTTTTAATGGTTAAAAATGAACATTGTGGCCTTGACAATGTGTATGATTTGCTAGATCATACACATTACCCAAAGGTAACCTGGAAAAGTAATGGGCAAGATTGTTGGCTTTCTTTATGTATTTTACCTAAGTAATTACATAATCAATTTATATAGAATGGCAGTGTTTCAAAAATTCTAAAATGCTATGAGCACAAATCATGAAATCATCGAAGGTAAGATGCACAGTTGGGATTGTTTCTTTAGTTGGGATATTTTAAGAGTTTATATTTGTTAAATTTAAATTTGTTTTTTATGGTACATCATATTAGGCAAAATATTGAAAGTCATATTTATATCACATCATATGTTTTTTATAAGTATGAAACCGACCACTAGTTTTCATCAAGCTTTTTTTCCAGAACAGATCTTTGGTGATGAATCTTATCACATCAGCTCCAGAGATATAAACTAATAACCTTGTAACCATAACATCTCTTTTCTTCCACTAAGAAATATTCGTAAATACAAGATTTGTGCATATCAATTAAGTTCAGTGGTAGATCACAGGAGAGTAGGCCATAAAGTCAATACCCTCTACTTTAGACCACCAGGCCTTTGCTCTACAATTGAATCATAGATACAAGTTCAAGCCGTGCAAATGTGGAACACTACAACAAACAGACGTGGTTGTTACACTCCGCAGACACAAATGTTTTAATTCTATTGATTATAGAGGTCTGTATTTTCATAGCATCCACAGAAAAAAATCAATACAGGTTGATGATGATATTGGGTTTATCAAAACATAATCATGTTCAATGAATTTGAAAATGTTGGATTAAAAGAGAAAATATTAAGAAGAATGTCAAAATGATGTGATCTATATGGGTCATTCCATATCAAATCACCTAATGGTCCCATGGACACCATCTTAGATTTTGATGAAATTTCAGTAATGATACCTTTTTGAGAAAAGATTCAACTCTGAAAATTTCAGCTTGATTCAGAAGTTATGACAAATTGAAATTAACCCTTTCCTCCCTAACAGCCATGTTTTGATTACTTCCCCGATGTGCCTACATACCCTGAAACTAATTTAACAGCCTGTTGCTGACCAAAAAAATACAATGGGCAGTAAATAAATTTCTATATCTCTTTTAATATTAAATGTATACTTACTAAATTTTCAGTGATTATTCCCAATGTATCACTTCCAAGTTCAGTGAAATAAAACCTTGAAAAAGGTATTATTATCGATTGATTGGGATTGTTATGATTTATATTTGTGTATGATTTAAATTTAAGTGTTTTTTGGGGGTTTTTTTTTAGTAAATCTTTTTTATCATTTAAAAATGTTTGTTTATTTTCAATAATAATAAATTATCTATAAACTGCTTAGAGGTATCAGGCAAGCAATCAGTCCACGGTACGTGTTTTTTATCATTTTTTTCTATCATGCCTAGAGGCGTTATCAGGGAGGAATGAGTTAAATTTACATGTCACAAGCCACAGGCATGATTTGCCAAATTTGACATTTAATTACTATGCAATTTAAGATAATATCTAGCTGAGGTTGGTACCCCTGTAGTTTTTGATCCAACGAGGCCATTTCTGGCTTCATTTTACCTATATTCTATGTGGTTTAGGAGTTATAGGTCCTTCAAAATGGGGGGAAATGGCTTTTTAGGGGGAGTTGCTAAATGTTTGGCTGGCCATGGAAACTGAACTACAGGTGTTAAAATAAAAATTCCACTGGATTATATTGCCATGTGTAAAACATTGAAACATAAACTTTAAAATCATTAAATACTTTTCTGATTATCAAAACATAGGACTATTTAACAATAGATCAGTGATCAGCATGCTGTAAAGCTGTGGTTAGCATGCTAGTCCTGCAATCCATTTACAGTGAGCTTGTACAACACTAAATGCTCCATAAATGTAACCTTTTGCAAAAATTGACATATATCTACACTTACACACAAACTCATAAATATATGTATTGGGTAACGTCCATTCAGTTTAAAAAGTAAAAATGTAAACAATTGTTTTTAATTTTCAACATTTCAACGCGTGCTTTTCTTCCAATGCTGCCTTCAATTGGTCTAATTTGGAGAAGTACTTGTTTGAATCAATCATTTGGTATGTTTAGTGGTGGTCCATTTCGCTTGCTCCGTGATCTCTTGCATACCACATTGTGGCAAAGTATCCACTTTTCACAGCCAATTACTATTTGTTTCAAAAAGGAACATTTAAATATGATCTTTTTTAGCTGATGCAAATGATTTCCATGCTTGATTTGAATATTTTGAGTATGTTGGCTATCTCCCATGTTGTTGACTATTCCCAAATAATGTTTTGATTTGATTGCTATCAACCTGAACTGGTCTACCTGACAATAGCATATCATTCAGCAAGAAATCTCCAGCATAAAACTTTGCAAACCACTTTTGACACATTCAATCATTCAGAGTTCCTTCTCCATAAACTGCACAAATCTTTTTTTGTGTTTGAGTTGCATTTTTATTTTAAAACATAATATGCCAAAAATGTTACATCCTTATTCAATGTTAGAATCAATAAACAAAAATATGCCAATTTTTATTGAAAAAAATATATGCTGATCATAAAGTGATCATTTTGAATGAAGTTAAGTAAAACTAAACACTCCTTGAAATCCTTTTTTCAAAACCTTAAAATATTTGGTTGGCCAAAAAGTTCAATCAAACGACAAAAACAGAATGAACTTTTTGGCCAACTAAATATTTGTATAAATATAGGTATGCTTAACATAAATCCCATAGAAATAAAAGGTTATTTTTTATAAAATTTTACATGTAGGATTAATCAGATACTTTATTCAAAATAGAAAAATCTTTTGTAATTAAACATTTTAAGGTTTTGAAAAAAGGATTTCAAGTTAATCTTTATTATTATTGGATGAAGTAATTGTAACACATTATTTTAATCAAACATGACTAGTTTTTACCTTCATCTTAATTTCAGTTGTTTTTATATACAACTTTCAATTCGGGCCACTGTTTCTACGGCAACGAATAACAGCGCAGTCAGATAATAAAGAACAAGCCTTCAGTGAGAATTAAACTCAGACCCTCATTGCCAGAGGGAGTCTAGTTTATGCCTAGCTGCTTTTTACCAATCAGCCACAAAGACTTCATGGATTAGCAGAAGCTGATTTACACTTTTAAACTCACTCCTTACATCTGACTCTTATGCCTGATAGCTGATCTCCAGCCTTCTTCATTGGCTACATATATTCCCTAATAAGACCTCTATGTTGAGAATTTATCTTATAAAATAAAATAACATAACATGCGGTTATCTAAATGTTGAGTTTAATCCAGATAAATTGTTTATCTCTGTCATTTTGTATATGTTTTTGTGTGACTGATCTTAGCAAACAGGTAGTACATGTCAACTATTAGTCAACATTAACCGAAACCTGTACATTATTTGGGGACTTAATTCTTGTTCAACTTTGGTGTTTTGGTGGCCCCAGTAGCTATTTCTGAATATCTACTTGATGATTGACTGTGGTTGGAATATAATACAAACATGCTCACTAGCATATCATGTACACATTCATGTGTTTTATGCATTCACATCCATATATATATGCATGAATGCAACATTTTTTTAAATTGTGTGTCTGTGCTTGTGTTTGGCAGAAAATAGACAGTGCACAATACATAAAATATGGAAGTATATATTTTTTAGCTGCTTTAAAAATGTAAAATATTAAAAGGGAGCTTCATTTTACTTTAGCATGTGACTGTGGCATGTGTATTGTACAGTTCAAGTTCAACTTACTGAAAGAAATGACTAATCCAAAACTTATTCTAAAGCACATCACATTCTAACTTAGCTTCAACTTAAACTGATATTCCTAAAGGGATTTAGTTTGTTGATGTTTTAAGTTAACTCACAGAAGAAGTTTCAGTTACCAGAAAACATTGTATGTTTTAAAATTAAGCTCAGACCTTCAGATTAATTTTAAAAGGGAAGTTTCAATCATTAAGCTCAATAAAATCTATACTAATATTTCACGCTAAAAATACAAGGCCTACTGTCCTAATGTTTGGCATTTACACTCACAAAACATCAACTTGTGACATAGACCACGTGAGGTTGACCTCGGAGGTCATTTCTATAGTCTAAATATTGGAAACAAATAATTTTTATATCAGAATATTCTCAACGAATGGTACAAAGATTTTTTACAATAAATATAATTATAAATAAATTATAAAGTTTTCATTTTTTTTGTCACATTATTTGACAAAAAAAAAGCCTCATAAAACACTAGTAGTAACACACATCCGTTGTCAGAATCTAACGACTGTGAAAGCCGTTCACTCCTCCCCTTCCCTTTTCTAAACGTATCAACAGGCAAAAATCAGGTCATTTTTTAAAAAAAATAAAGTTGAAAGTAATTACAGATATTTCCCAACTTACGATTGCTTAACTTACAATATTTCAAAGTTACAATCATATTTTTTTCTTTTAAATTGCAAATAAAACTAAATAAACAACAGTAATCCATTTCATGCTACAAGGAAATCTACAATGCATTCGAGTTACAATTTTTCGACTTACAATCTCATTTTCGGTCCCTATCCAAAAAACGTTGGTCACATGACGGTTTCTATAGATTGACTAACTAGACCTGTATTTATTATTCATTTTATATTAGATAAAGTATTATTGTCAACCATTATTATTAACTTTTGACTACTATTTACTTTCATCTTATTTTTTTTAGTTGTTTTAGGTTAGGATTCGTTTTACCAGTAAAAGCTGAAAAACATTACAAAATCTTCCGAAGGAATTTCTTTGAAAAAAAATTATTTAAGAACATATTTTCAACTGTGTCATCAAATTTGAAGTTATTCCCCATGCTGCCCCTGGGCAACGCCAGGTAGCCCTGCTATTAAGTCAATAAAATAAAAATGTTTTTCTTATTTCAGATTTTCCATTCATTCCCTAAGTTCCTTAGCAAATTAAAGAAACTTATAACAGATTTATGAAAATATTCTTTCTACTCAGGTTACAAACACAATGTAATTCTTGCTAAACCAAGAGAGATATGTTTTTGCTGAGAAAAATAGTGATATATATATATATATATGATAATTATAATGACACTAATTAGTGAGAGTCTATATTTGCCCGGTGTCGGTGTGTGAGCGACTGCTAAATGAGCGTCCCAAATTGTAAATGTGAACAAAGAAACGAACTTCGTGCGGGGATCGAACCCGCGTCCACCTTGGAAGCCACCTATATATATTTTAAAAATGAATTAATAAGTATTAATGAAGAAATGTTCCTAATTAAAATTAACAGTGAACCAATTTGTTTGTGCAATTTCATATTTAACTCTTAAATTCATTGAATGGTAATACAAGGGAAATATCTGCTGATAAAAGTTACCTCCCTTTGAAATAGATAGATTTTTTTTTCTTATTCAATTCACAAAATAGTTCCATTATTTTTTTATTCTATTCACAGAAGAGTTCCACTGTAATTTAGGAGCGGTTTCAAGCTGTTTATGAATCTACCACTGGTAGATGGCAAAATTAGTGTGTAGTAATTAGTGTTCAGTATACTTGGGTGCATGTATATGAGATAAATTTTATGTTATCAAAATGCATTGAAAAGCAGCAATATGGCCATGCATAAAGTTGTTTGTTTTCATTATTTGTTGGTAAAAATAATATCTCATCTTTTATTGTCTCCGGCCAAAAAATAGCCAGGGACAATCATTCGTCTTGGGTGTCGTTTTTCTCCTTTTTCTTGATTGGATAACTTTGTTATTACTTAATATATTTCAATGAGATTTTGTATATGGTTTATGGAGAGATTCTAGCTGGGGTATGGTGAGTTATGGCCTATCCAATTCTTTGTTTATATTTTATAATCAAAAATGTTGTTTTTGTTTACAATTGTGGAAATTTCTCAAATCTTGACCGAAAACTTGCTGAATTCTTTCTATAATGTGGACAAAACCCCAGAAAAATGGTGAGTTACGGTCGATCCAATTGTTTGTTTACATTTTATATGTAAATAACCATATGTCAACAGGCACAAAATATTGAACTTTGGAACTGCTGAACCAATTAGAATGAAAATTGTTATATAGGTTCTTGGGCACCTAATTATTGAAAAGAATTTTATGGTTTGTATAAATAATAAATCGGTTATCTTGGAGTTAACGGTCTTAATAAACAACTAATTGCCACTCTAGTAGTTCAGCATACCATATTATATCAGTTGTGAGAGGCAAACACAAATGAAGAATTACAAATATTACAGCACAAATACAATGTTTACAAATGTAAATTTAAATAATAATACAGTAAATACCAAGGACAATAAGTTAATTTTCTTTACAAATGTTATTGTTTATTTAGTTGTATATAAGCAAACAAACAAAATATCTTTCATTTGTGTTAAAAAAATTCTGGCAGAAAATGGTTAAATATTGTCAAAGTTGTTCAGAATTTGAACCCCCAAATTTTAAATTTTTACTACATTTTTAAATTTCAAAAAAAAGTTTTTAATAATCACTTTTATTAATTATCAAACTTATGTAATTGTAAATGGTAAGTTTTCTACGTTCATTTGTTCAGTAAATGTGCTAGCAGCAGGTTAAATAATAACTGGTTACCTCCTTTGACTAAAATCTTTTGTTATTCTCTTTTGAAATATTTAAAATATTGTTGTCCGCTTATTATATAAGTCTCTGAAGTTCCTAGTGAAATTGAAAATTTTTCATATACTACTTCTTTCCTGAGATGGTCTACATCTTACAGTAAGTCAATCTAAATCCCTTGACTAAAATCTTTTATTATTTTATTAATGTTATCTGCTTATACAATAAGTCTCTAAAGTTCCTATGAAATTGAAAATTTTCCAGACTACTTCTTTCCTCAGATGCTCTGCATCTTACTGTAAGTCAATCTAAATAATTATTTTCTTTAGAAGCATCTCAATTTCTTTCTTTGCCAAAGGGATCTGGTTTTAATCTTGAACCACTAGTACAGGTAGAAAAAGCCATGGATTTGCAAGCAATATGAATAAGATTGAACAGTCCGATTTATCTTTTAAATCACCCCCCTGTGCGTCCCCAAAATGATGTATTACCCCCTTACCTGTCTCTGTAACAGTTTTGCCCACTTCTTCAAAATCAAAAAGAAAAAAGCAGGAAAATGATTTACTCTATTCCTTTCCTAAAAAATGGATGTGATTCAAGTTTCAAATGTAATGATGCATTGTCTGCAGAAACAGCCTCAATCTTTTGCCATTAAAAAAAAACCTGATTACTTCATAGATCAATCAAAAAAGATTTATACATACAAAAAGGTCTTATGAAATATGATGTGCCAGGATG
>VCCN01002572.1:2126638-2158583 GCA_006491835.1 Architeuthis dux
GGGGGGTGCACGGTGGGCCCTGCTGGCCCCCGGCCTACAAGTTTTTCTGTGAAATTTGTCAAGCAGAATTTAAAACTAAGCAAGTGCTCAGTCTACATAAAAATACTGTTCATAGTAACTCCAACATTTATAAACCTATCAACAAGTACCAAATCCACTGAAAGTCAGTGTGTAGCGAGATGGACCAAGTTTATTCTCCAAAGTTTTATTAAGAACCTAATGTATTTTGAAAGTAATGATGCTCTAAATCAGCGGTCCCCAACCCTGTGACTGTGAAGCCAAAAAATAAGGTCAGATTTTGGTTGTTTTTTGGCTTTCTTTTTTTCGTGTATTAACACGAAAAAAGAAAGCCAAAAAAGCCAAAATCTGACCTTATTTTACATACAGAAGTACAATGACTCAGTAAAGGCAAAGTTCTAGCAAGATTTGTAAGCCTAATTGAAGAGATAAAAGTATTTCTATAATCCAGAAATCAAAGCTTTGCTCGTTGGTGAATTTAAATTCACAGAAAAATTAAATTCTTTAAACTTGGAGCTTCAGGGAAAAAGCAAACATATATCTAGAATGATAGGCTCTATAAATTCATTTAAAGCAAAACTTGTTTTATGGATTTCTCGCCTGAAGATGAAGTCATTCACACATTTCCCAAATATGAAGAAAATGATAGGTAACAGCGACTTTAACTCGTCACCATTTGTAATCAACCTTCAATTGCTTTAGAAGCAGTTCGAAAAAAGATTTCATTGTTTTAATATCATATAGCCAATGATCACATTTTCACATTATTAACTCCTTTTACTTGACACGTAAATATAAGATAGCACTTCAGTCATTGGAAGACATTCAAGTAAAAACAGATGATCTGGAACTAGAAAATTTGTAACTGCAGAATGACATTGTGCTACAATCATTTGTAACAGACAAAAACATTTGGAGTTTGGTTGTAAGACAAAGATTTCCTCGCCTGAAAAGTGCAGCATACAAGATAAAATCGCCTACCTTTGCGAATCACTGTTTTCGACTATGAATATCATAAAATTCAAATACAGATCTCATTTTATTGATGAGCATCTTAATGATTGTTTACAAACAGCAATATCATCCTACTCTCCTAACTGTGAGGCATTGGTCAATGAAGTTCAGTGCTAAAAATCACATTGACTGTGAGATTTTCAGGAAGTTTTGTTGCATAGGAATATAAATTTAAAGATTTTATATTGGAAAAGAATGTGTAGAAAAGTGTCTTCTTTATCTTTCTGTTTTAACTCAACCTGTCACCTGGGACTTTCTTATTTAACTTCATTTCACTGTGATTGTCTAGTAATAGATTTTTTGTCAATGGATATACAATATTCTTTCAGCCACAAGATCCCTTAATTTGGAACTCTCTTCTACACTCACAATATCTTTACTTCATAAAAGTCATCAGAGGGAAATTGTTAATACTACTATTACATAACTTGTTATAAATGCTTATTTTAATGACTTCTGCATATCTTCACTTTTAACGTTTGTTTTCATTTTGCAGCTTTTTGGCTTGTGATGTACTCCTGAAAATGAGCTTCAAGATAAGACATTTGTTTCAAGTTATATATTTAAAGTTCTAAAATAAAGGTTTAAAATAGTTCTACACACATTCATTCAACAAAAAGCTAGAAAAAATATTTCTGTGCTTTGCTAACACAATAACATACAAAAAACAGGTCTTTCTTTTTTTCTATCTCTATTGTCTTCATGTGATTTTCTCAGGAAAAAACCCTCAATACACATGAGTTCAGACAGAGCTCAGGCAGACACTAATTTTCTACAAATACTTCCTTCAATATAGGCTTAGGAATTTAAACTTAAAGTTAATTTAAAATCAGTTTGCCACAAGAATTTCTTTTTAGTCAATTAGTTCTGTTTTATATCATCATCATCATCAGCCTTTTTATCAGATAATAAAAGAGAAAAATCAGAAAGACTCAGTTTAGAATTAACTTTGATAATGTGTATTTTGAAAATTAATTAATTCAGTTTTATTTGCGCTTAAACACTGTTCTCAAATGCAATATGAAGAACTAGCAGACAAGTTACATATGAAAACAAGTTAAAATCCAAGGTCATTATTAATGGAAATTTTAATTAAATTTAAACTACAATGTTTATACTATAAAAAGGAACACAGAATAAAAGAATAGAGAAAAGTAACTATTAACACTCTTGGGATATAGCTATGCAAATTAAGTATCAAGGAAAAGATATAGAATGCAAAGTTTTCTACAAAACAAAGAATACTATTAAGCTATTAAATACAATAGAATTTAATATAGATTTATCCAGGCAAAAAAACTCAAAGATCGTATTAAAGAGAGAAAATGTACAGAAAGAAATGGATACCTTGGCTGGCAAAGAATGAAAGAGAAAAACTAAGAAAAAGAAAGTGGAAGAGAGGAATAATTAGTTTTTATATACACTTTCATAATTTTTGAATTTTTAGGTTTATAGTCCAGGGGGCCAGCGGGCCTTCCCGGCACCCCCACCACACACACACACCATACAGAATCCTATGAATAGGGTATCAAAATGTTCCTTAGGATGTCCTCTTTCAGAAAACAGAATTTCATATTTCGTCTCCCAATTGACATATCTGAGTACTGTGTACTGACATGAGGAATTCAAAAATACACTTTATTTTACCATAAAAGCAATTAATTTATAGGTATATCAGTATTTTACAAGGAAATTTCAAGTATACTTTTGTGAAATTAATTCTTGAAGGCGATATATACATATATATCGTTACATCTGAAAGAGAATTTCATCAGCTTTGTCAATTTGTATCTGTTGGGCTTGAAAAGTTACAGCCAAAAATGTGAACTGTGTACTTGAAGTTTTCTCATAAAATGCTGAATACTTAGCTTCAAGTCTTGGGATGTAACTTTTTAAGCCCAACAGATACAAATTGTAAACATACACTGTTGGAAAGCTGTTGAACTTATCTTTCGAATGATATATATATGTATATACCTCCATCAAGAACTAATTCCACAATCTATAGATTTTGGACTGCATACTCAATATTTTCTCGTAAAATGCTGAATACCTAGCAACACGTTTCCAGCTGTAGCTTTTAGACTCAACAGATACAAATTGACAAACTACACATTGACAAACTACACTTCATGAATTAAATCTACAATCCATAGACATTGGCCTACAAAGTATACTTGAAATTTCCTTGTAAAATCCTGAAATACCTATAAATTAATTAATTCTATGGTAAAATAAAGAGTATTTTTGAATTCCTCATGTCTGAAAACCATGATTTAGCCTTTTAAAGTACTCAGATATGTCAATTGGGAGACAAGATATGAAATTCTGTTTTTTTCGGTGTATGCTGGTGGCCATTTTGTTTTATGCAAATGAAGTAGTTCATTCCAACTTTTTTCTTGGGAACATCTTTTTTTCTGAAAGAGGACATCCTAAGGAATATTTTGGTACCCTATTCATAGGATTAGGGGGAGGGTGTACCGGGAAGGCCCTGCTGTTATATTACATTAAAAACAAATGAAAATTGAAATATTCAAAAAGAATATGTGCTACACAGAGAACAAATCCAGAGAAATAAAAAAGAGCAAAGATTTTTACACCATAATTTGATAATTCCTAACAAACAAAGTTGGAGAGGTATATGCATTCAGTCGCATCTTTCTGTCTGTCTGTCTGTCCCCACAATATCTCAAAAAATCCTTAATGGATTTAAATGATATTTTGTGGAAGGGTGGGAAATGGGGTAAGAAAGAC
Source organism: Architeuthis dux (assembly GCA_006491835.1). NCBI lineage: Eukaryota > Metazoa > Mollusca > Cephalopoda > Oegopsida > Architeuthidae > Architeuthis > Architeuthis dux. Next base: position 2,130,425 of record VCCN01002572.1, read on the forward strand.
GTGATTACATTTTGGGGCAGATCCAGGAATTTATTTTTGATTGAAAGATATTTTTCCGTTTCTTTTTCCATATATTTATGTATACACTCATGACTGTCCAAACGATATCTCCAAAAGTTCCCAATAAATTTCACTGAAATTTTGTGAAAAGGTGGGCTACAGAAGAGGTGATTACATTTTGGAGTGGATCCAGGCACAGTTACTTTCCCTGATAATGGCGTTGATAGAGGTATGTGCTCCCTGAGTGCTTTCTAGTCCTTTCTCTGTCATTCTTTTTTAAATTAGGACATAAATATTTTTTTTTAAACATAGTAATTATTTAAACAAATTTCTAGCAACATTCCAAAATATCAAATTTAATAGTATTTAGTATTTTGAAAAAATATATTCTACTTTAGCTAATTCTTTTAGTAGCAAATTGAAATCTTAAAATTATTTTTTCCTAAAAATTTGATTTTAGGTGACATTTGTTATCATAAAACTATGAAGGAAAAGCAAATTTTTACTTTACAATATATCAATATAAACCAATTCCTACAAATCTATCACAAAATTCATAATAAACAAATGATGACATAAATAATACACTTTGTTTGATTTTGTGTTACCCTTCAAGTCCTCTCTAATCATAGACTTTTGAAATATTGATCTCAAGAAGTCTAGTTGGGTATCAGTATGTTGATTCGTTTGTAATTAGCCACAACAATAATTACATTTGTTGATAAATTCAAATAGACAGGGGTAGGAATACAACACATAGCAGTGTACCATACATATATAAAGAGTTATGCTATGTAGGGCAGACAGACATGGAGAGAAGACAAACAAATAATGTACCCACCATAACATTATAAATAGCAGTTTGACACAGATATAGGCTAAAGATATAATACAGGACAATACACTACAGACAGATATGAATTTAGGTGATACAATGCAGTACATGAACATAATATTGAGTTCAGTAGCAATTTGTGCAGTAAGGCATCACAGACAAATGTTGACAAAACTAATTCTACTGGATGGAATACAGATTTCACATCATTGAATAAACCAACACTGGCAGACATAGGTGGAAGTAGTTTCATGGAATAAAGAAACTTTGGTAGTAGTGTACATATGGAGAATAGTCTTTTCATGACCTCTGTTAAATAATATTGTTCCTGGTCAGTAATGGAAAGATGCTTGGTATAATAAACAAAAGGTAATATCCATTGTTGCCAAAGCTTTCTCCAATAATGAAAAATCTTTTAAAAACTATCACCTCTTGGTGGCTAAACACATTGTGTCTGGGAATCCAATGCAATTCTTTTACTATTGAAAATAGTCATCATCTACAAATATCATAGGGATACGAAGTAAAGTGACATTTAGGTTTCCATTTAATTAATGACTGTGAATACCATTTTCTGAAAGTAAAAATCAGCATCTCTTCTATCCTAGAGATGATTTATCTTTTGAGTAGCATGATTTGACAGACCAAAATTAAAAATATGCTGACTTCTAACTATTTCAGCTAACTGTAATGGCTAAATTGAAAATGTGTTTAATCAGGTGAAGTCAAACTGAAGAAAAATAGGAAAATTCTATAAATGAAGACTGAGAATCAAAGAAAAAACAATATTCCTAAAGCTCAAGAGGTTTAAGTCAAACTATGTATGATTCAGATGAAAGCTAAACACTTGAACACAAAGATATCTAGTCTGCCACAAACACAAATCACTGAAAAAATTCACCTCATGTTTAGATGAAAGCATGTTAAAATTATCACTAATACACTTATACCAGATCCCAGAATGATGCGTTAAAGTAAAAATAAGAATGATATTCAGTTATTGATTCTTTGTTGATTACCTCATTCTAATGACTGTCCCAAACATGAATATATTTAAATAGTATTATCAAATAACAGTAAAAACCTATAAAGCTAATACACAATAAGCTAATACACCAAGTATTTGTACTACAGAAAATATGTCCAAGTTTGCCTTTATTCTCATGTGAAGTATCAAAAATGGTATTAGCACTGAGGATCTACCTTTTCTAAAAAATGATCTGAATATTCCCAGATATCTCCAAGTAATTACTGTATCACTAGACACTTTCATTTTCAAAGTATTTTTTAAGAATCTTTGCTACACTAAACATTGTTTAAGTGAACAGGTATTTGTTTTACTAAGCCAAGTTTAATGCAAAGCTGTATTCATGACCCAGTAAGGTAGGTTAAGATCAAATTCATTTTCAATGTTTATGATATCAGTATTGCTAAATACTACACTAGTGAATAACTATTTGATAGCGTTTGGCAATGTTTACCAGTTGTTATTATTTGTGACTACAAACATTTGGGTGTAGAAAACCTTGCCCATTTTCCCCTACTTTCAAGGGAGAGTTAATAGTGGTGTACAATACTACTTTGTATCATGAGTGAATGGTCATTTGTATGGGGGTATCAAAGACACTAGCATAAAAGGTATCAGCAATATCAGAAAGCAAATGATTTAATATTATCAAAAACTGGCAAATACCCACTAAGAAATAATCACAATCAATTTAAGAAAGATACTGCCCAGGAACAAATACATGACTCAGTTTTTAGATAAACCCTGAGCAACAAGGAAAAACTAGGAAGATGATAGGTGCTCTTAGGTAAGTTAAATGTCCAAGACAGACATTATAAGATTTAGAGTAATATCTGTGAAAATACACAGGTTTCAAATTACAGTTTGCTGACTTGTGTTCAGTTGACTTAAATTTATTTTAAATCCATGTCCTATCAAAACAATTCTTGTCTTTGTTTGCAAAAGTCAAGCAAGACTCCCATGATACTCTATAGAAGATCAATCCATTAAATGGTTGAAATATTGTGACTATAACAGCCAACATGAAGACACTAGTCCGAATAGACCAATGCATAAAAATGATTGAAATATTGTGACTATAACAGCCAACATGAGGACACTAGTCTGAATAGACCAATGCATAAAAATGATTGAAATATTGTGACTATAACAGCCAACATGAGGACACTAGTCCAAATAGACCAATGCATAAAAATGGTCGAAATATTGTGACTATAACAGTCAATATGAGGACACTAGTCTGAATAGACCAATGCATAAAAATGGTTGAAATATTGTGACTATAACAGCCAACATGATGACACTAGTCCGAATAGATCAATCCATAAAATGGTTGAAATATTGTGACTATAACAGCCAACATGAGGACACTAGTCCGAATAGATCAATCCATAAAAATGATTGAAATATTGTGACTATAACAGCCAACATAAGGACACTAGTCCGAATAGACCAATGCATAAAAATGGTCGAAATATTGTGACTATAACAGCCAACATGAGGACACTAGTCCAAATAGACCAATCCATAAAAATGATTGAAATATTGTGACTATAACAGCCAACATGAGGACACTAGTCTGAATAGACCAATGCATAAAAATGATTGAAATATTGTGACTATAACAGTCAATATGTGGACACTAGTCTGAATAGACCAATCCATAAAAATGATTGAAATATTGTGACTATAGCAACCAAGATGTGGACATTAATACAAATAGACCAATGTACAATAACAGTCAAAATAGTGTGACTATGGCAACCAAGATGAGGCCACTAGTACAAATAGACCAATGTACAATATGGTCGAAATATTGTGACTATGACAGTCAATATGTGGACACTAGTCTGAATAGACCAATCCATAAAAATGATTGAAATATTGTGACTATAGCAACCAAGATGAGGACACTAGTACAAATAGACCAATGTATAATAACAGTCAAAATATTGTGACTATAGCAACCAAGATGAGGCCACTAGTACAAATAGACCAATGTACAATAACAGTAAAAATATTGTGACTATAACAACCAAGATGAGGACACTTGTCTGAAAAGACCAATCCATAAAAATGGTCTAATCAATTTCTTTTATTTAAAAAGCTATTTCTTCTTGACTAGTTTAGCCAAAATGAAATAAGTAAGACACAATATGTAGAAACACCTTAATTGGCAACCTACAAACCAATCAATCGTTTACCCCATACAGTAACTGGTGCATGTCCACCTTTATCTGGTCAATTCACTTCAAGAGCATTACCCACTTTAATCAAAAAGGTTTCCTTCTTTGTCATATGTCTCCTTTCTTCAAATAATGTTTTATTTAGCAAGAAAATTACTGATCTACAATTCATTTCTTCTTTCAATAAAAATTATAGTCATCAGATTGCTAATGACAACGTATTTGCAAATAGATTGGTCAAGTATGACAAGTTTTAATGTTTTCCATAGAAAGCTGTATAACGTATACACACGCACACTATCTCTCCCTCCACCCTCTCTCTCTCTCAAATGGGTGTTTGTGTGTATTTGTATATTTATGTTCCAATTGGTATCTGTATGATGTTACTGATCAGCCCCTCTCTTTTTCTCTCTCACACACAAACAAGCAAAGGAATAAACATTAATATCATGTGAATAAATTTAGTAAGGAATTTATATTTACGAGATAAAATTTTCTAATAGCAATAAAAATTCAAATTTGTACATATCATATCATTATATATTAAAATTGAAGTAACAAATAATAATATAACCGGCATACAAGAATGTATTTTAATTTCATGTTTTAAAATGCACAGTAGAATTCATTAGTTTTTATTTTGTTTTTTGTTAAATAAAATCTAACAATTAGAAAAAAAAATAAAAAGCTTTACAATAATATTTTTTTTAGAAAAAACTCAGTTTATATCACTATGCAAGGCATATCCATTTGAACAAATATTTAATTACACATTTTTGTGTACTTTAAGAAAAATCAATTTCTACTAGAATTCAATATCTACTGTTACTACTACAACCACTCATTCCCCCCCGCCCAAAAAACTCACCCACCCACACTCGTTCATGCAATACAGTGCCATGCTAAAATTGTATCACCTCCTAACAAAATGCAAGTAAGGAAAGGAGGCCAGCATTTTGGTTAGCTACTTACTAATATTTGACCATTATTATTTTATTGAAGAAGTATCGTCAGTTTTCTTTATAGCTATGAAAAAGCTGCTAAATAAATGCTTTAAAAGATCCCTGAACTCAAGCCAACTTAAACTCAAGTACATACACCTCCCTGGACAGACAGGAAGTGGTTAATCCATATTTAGCATATGCAAATTAGCAGATTTAGTCAGCTACTCTAAGGACATCTGCTGTTCCTACACATCCAACTCATTTTAATTCGAGGTCACATTTAAAAATAAAATAATGCACATAAGATTTCACTACTACCACTCATTACTAATCAAAGCTATATGTTTTTGACGTGAAGAATGACTGACAAAGACGACCTCTATGCCATATTAAGTTAAATTTTAAATACATAATCATTCAAGATTTTTATTTAAAAAACCCTAAAGGTGGAGCCATGGTTGAAAAAAGTGACTGTGTTACTGTTAGTGTGTTCTGTGTAGTAGTGTTATCAGTAAGCCTTGCCATGCTTTCCCTCCACCTCCAATGTGCCTATCCTCTTCCTCCCCCTCTCTCTCTTTATTTCACTTTCTTTTTCATCGTCATATGCGAGTTCAACGTCACGCAGTCATCCAACTTAAAAGTGCAAATATGAGAGTCACCTTTTAACTAATTTCATAATTCACCTCTGTGCTAATTTAATTCCGCTTTTTTTTTCGAGCACACCATCGGCAATGACTACTATTTCAACAAACTACTTTTGACACTATTATTATTATTATTATTATTATTACGCTTTTTAAAGCCTTACAATAATATATATATATAAGATTTTATTCCACAAAAAATCTACAAGTGAGACTTTTAAGCTTTTTAACTTTTTATCTTCACTTTCAATAAATATTAAACAACTTAGTTCGTTGCAAAAATTCAAATAAATAAATAAAAGATACAGTTTGAGTTATGCAACTGTTTTTGTTTAAATTAAAACGCCTTAACCACGGACTCGAATTCTACGTAAGTGCATGCAATAAGTTTCATCGTGTATATCGCAAACATTTGTAATGCTTTATTTTACAAATTTAAAGCTGAGTTTTAACACTCAAAAGTTGTTCTTAAATTATTTCGTTAAAATTAAAAAGATAATTAGGCGTTCATTTATGGATTGTTCGTGTCATTCAAATCTTCAAAGATTGGAAACAATTTATTTGTAAAGAAAACGGATAAAACATTTAGACAAATTTAAATGGTGCACTTTGCTATGTAGGCTAAAAAAGGGTTTCTCAATTAGTTGAAACATTTTTAAATAATAAAAGGCACAAATGTTATTTTTTTTAATTATAAATACTTTTTATGTGAAACAATACTTTAGTGAAACTTAATCATGGAGCAAGACGCACGAAAGAATGATAAATGTTCGTAATCCTTTGCAAATATAAAAATAACATTTTTAAAATATGCAACTAACCTAGTCTTCTTAATCAGAAGTCTCTTAAAATCTAAATTATTTAAAGAACTTAAGCACTAAACAGTAACGCAACAATGACACATTAATTCGATTGCGTTAGAGAAGATAGCAGAGTGCTCGTGCACTCGAGCTTTGCGCTGTAGTGGATATAAACATAAAAATGTCTAAATTTCTAGAGCGGCTAAATCAGAGTTCTTGGGTTTAAACTGATGTAGCTGCTTGTAGCACATGTGCATCCAACATCAACGTTACCGGCATCCACAAAAATCTGCTTTCCACCCAGCCCCTATCATTAACCCCTTGGCATCATATCCATCATCAATAAATGAATATACAACCCACTTTCTGCTTACTGGAGTGGATTCCAGTACACATCACCTACATCTTAAACACTCACGCACCGTCGCCCGAATAACCATCTAAAAGTACATTTCATTTAGCTTCGTTCTTTCCACGCTATCACTTTCTTCATTTTCAGTTGCTCTATTTCTTTCTTTCTATCTCTCTTTCTCACACCCCACAAAGGGTACATGGAAATGTTTTTCTTAATCAATTTTTAAATTCTTTAAAAACGCAACACTTTATTTTTTAAATATCAGGAGAATACTGCTAGATTTATGTAAGGAAGGGCCATCAGGTTAAAATCATCATCCGATTTTAGTACTTATGCACTCAGACACGATTAAATTACAATTGGGGTATAGTACTCCAGCAAAGAAACACTATTATTCCACATTTTCGTAAACTGTAATTTCTAAAAACCATTACATATGCTTAGATTTTATTTCTCGCATGCAAATGACAAGGAAGTAGACAAGAAGCAAGGATGTTGCAAGATTGTGAAAAGAAAATCCACAGATCTTAAAAACTTTATTTGTGCATACAAACAAGTAAAACCATACGAACAATTATCACACTAAAAAATGCATATAGATGAGGAAAATGTTGATGATACGTGTACTGTGTAATTGTTAGCTAAACATTAAACAACAATGTTAGGAACAAACATTAAAACAGCTGATGCAGACCGTGACAATTGTTGGTAAAAAGCGTATGATTAACTTAACTATTTTGAATGAAAACCTTAGGTTTGATAAATAAGAAATCAGAATAAAAAATAGAAGAAGTATGCATTATTTATAGGTAATTAACTACTTTTATATTGAAGTGGTGTAAACTAGGTCACTATGTATCTTAATACATTGAACTGGCGTAAACTGTTTTGACCATTTAAAGCTGTATTTTTTAAACATTTTAACACATTCATGTCAACACATTCAACTAAAAAGGATATAGTCAATTACGAAACAAATGAAAGCAGAAAACTTGACCATTTAGAACTGTATTTTATTGAATTTTACCGAAGGATATAAGTTAGGGTTAGTGTTAGTTAGTGTTAGGATTAGAGTCAAAATATGTCAAAAATAGTTTACACCGTCCATACAAAAATGGCGAGTTTACGCCACTTCAATATATGATTTTCTATTTCTATTAATTTTAATGAATTATCTAATATTTAAGTAATAGTAAAATAAAACAAATGAGTCAACTTTGGTGCAAGTACAGTATAGCTAACTAATATCGCGGAGAATCACTTAAAATGTAAAACTCTACTTTTGAGGGAAAAAAGAAAATAATAAAGTCCATCAGGTTACTTGGGCTGTGTACACGATGTTTAGGTCGGTGACACAATCAAAAATACACTGAGAAAGAAGGAAAATTGAATTTTTTTTTGTCATTACCAATTATGGAAAAATGCTTCATTCCCCATCCAATAATTGTACTTGTAATTAGCATAGCATGAACCCAAAATCAATATTCAATTAAAAAACTATTGAACAAATAAATCTTTAGGTTACTACTACTACTATCAATATAGCTAGTCTTATTACTTAGCACACTACATGTTAAATATTAAAATACAATACGTTTTGAGTTCTGCTCCATTCAATTAAACAAATATTTTATTCAGTAGGAAGGTACGGATAATGCCAGTTTTTATCTGCATTTTCATCAATTTAATAAATAAAACTAGAAAGCACTCAGAAAGCGCACACCTCTGACAACGTCATTGTCAGGGGAAGTAATTGTGCATGGATCCGCCCCGAAACTTAATCACTTCTTCCGTAGCTATGGCTATGGCCCACTCTTCCACAAAAATTCATAGAAATTCATACAGAACTTTAGGAGATATTGTGTGGACAGACATGAACTTTTGGCGATATTATGTTGTGTGCACATATAACTACGACGTAGGGGAGGTAATTGTGCAAGGATCCGCTCCAAAATTACATTTCATTGAGAACTTTTGGAGATATCGTGTAGACAAACATTTTTGCGAAATTATGTGGTTTGGGCATATAACTACGACGTAGGAGAGATAATTGTACATAGATCCGTTCAAAAATTTAATCAGTTCTTCCGTAGCCTATTGTCCACTCTTCCAAAATCTGATTGAAATTCATTGATAACTTTTGTAGATATCTTGCGGACAGACCATACAATTTGGCGATATCATGTGGTTTGGGCATATAACTACGACGTAGGGGAGGTAATTGTGCAAGGATCCGCTCCAAAATTTAATCAGTTCTTCCGTGGCCAATTATACAGCCTTCTCCAAAATGTCATATACATTTCATTGAGAACTTTTGGAGATATCGTGTGGGCAGACATAAAGGTTTGGCGATATTATGTGTTTTGGACATATAACTACGACGTGAGGGAAGTAATTGTGCATGGATCCGGCCCAAAATGTAATCACTTCGTCCGTATACATAAAAGTATCGGGGGAAAAATGAAAAATATCTCTTAATCAAAAAGAATTCCTGGATCCGCCCCCAAATTTTGCCACGTCTTTCTTACCCCATTGCCCACTCTTCCCACATTTCATTGAAATCTATTCAATATTTTCGGAGATATCTTGTGGACCAGACGAAGAGACGCGACCAAATACATATACCTCTTTTCAGAGGTAAATATACTTATTTATTACATCAGAAAATAAAGTGTACAATATTTAAACCATTGAATTTGATTCATTTCATAACTGCTTTCGTCTTGCACAAGTTTGAACCCAAACCCACGGCCACGCTAGTAAAAACATTCACCCTATATTAGACATGCTTATCAATAGGCTGCCTTTACCACTATCAATAAATCAACAGTTTACTCAACCACTACAACTACTACTGCAACTTTAATAGTAGTATTAGTGTATATGTACTAATAGTACTCTTGTTGAAGTGTTATGAGTATGACGTGTTAACAATATAATACTACATCATCATCAACAACAATAATAATTACGTTGATGGTAGTATTTTTACTTTGACCCATAATTACGAGTCGATTAGGCCATCTTTTTTTAAAGATTAGATTACCAAAGAAAATTAGCTTGGAAAACAAAAAAATCTCAATAGAAAATTTTCGTTATTAGAACAAAATGTAAAAGAGGAAAAATTACTTTTCATTTACTAAATTAGCAGAAATGTATTAGCATTAAAACAAGATATATGAAGAAGTTTATTTTGTCGTAAAGGGAAAATAGCGTCCCCGGGGTGATTTTGAAGTACCGTACTCTGTTTTTTAACGGTTTTTATAGAAGAAAATAAGTTTTAATGAATAAATGGCATGTCCGCAATAAAGATTCGTTGATTTACTATTTTAAAATTATTATTGGTAAGTAATAGAAAAATACAATGGCAAGTATAGTGATGTGCTAGTACCTTTTATGATAAAAAGCTTTTAATAGTCAGTCCCTGGAGCACAAAATTGCTGTTCCATTTTGCAACATACTTACTTCCCAGCCCTGTTACAAAAGTACATAAGACACAAAAACTAGCTTGTCAACCAATTGCCGATTAATGCACACATTTACTTTCAACACTATGACTTTTTGTTTCTGGGGCCTTTTTTCTCCTTTTTCTTTTTCTTCTTATCTAGCCTTGCACAATATTACAAAGCAAATACAATCGCGTGCGAATTTTCCGTTTGATCTACAAATGAATGTGTGTTAGTGTTACGCTCAAATGTGAAGTTAGTATTTGAATCGATAAAAATCAGTAAGAAAAGTTAGCTTTCCAACTAGTTCATAATTTAAAAGCGAATTTGAAAGATGAATGAATGTTTTTTAAAAGTACATTGTGAATGAAGATAAAATAGTTTTGCTTAGATGCACTGTAGTAATTGTACTACTACTGGTAACAATAATTAAGTTCTAAAGTATAAAAGTCTCTCAAGACATGTTAAGTGTAACTGTAAGATGAAAGGCAGGTAAATAAGGATACATATTTAAATGGGGTAGCTCATTACTAGTGAGTTGGATGCATTTGGGTTTTTTAATGATTTTTATTTCACGACAGATTCAGTTAACCCTTTTTTAGCGCTATGGCCGTTTTGATCATATAGCAAAAAACACTACCGTCAACCAAAACTGTCACAAAAAGGTTTCTTCAGTTTTTAAGCTGGTCCGGCTAGCTTTTTTAGGCCAATATATCTCCCGTGTAGTGTTTTTGGCTACGTTACCAAGTCCGATATATCGGCCTGGCAGTGAATTTAGGTAATAATGGCAGAGGTAAAAAAAAAATGGCACAGGTAATAATGGCAGAGGTAAAAGGGGCACACATGGGAAAATGGCACAACTAAAATAGTTTACTAAAAATAAATATCAACTGAAAATCATGTATTAACATTGTTCAGACATAATTGAATCAAATGTATACTATTCATGACATTTATCGATATATTTCCAAACACGGTATTAAGATTAAGCAATACCTTTAACATCGATATAGCCGCATTTATGCCAATTTACCTATTTTGGAGCTACATCTAGCTCCTTTCTAACGCAATAATGGTATTAAAATTAAACCTTCAGGCATTGTTTAATAATTTCGCTTGTACCTTAAGGTCGTTTTCAAAACAAAAACATAACTTTTAAAACAAGAATTTATCAAAGTTTATACTATTTACGGAAACAATGTTAATACATGATTTTCAGTTGATATATAATTTATCTTTATAAACTATTTCTCTAATGAACAGTATACATTTGATTCAGTTATGTCTGAACAATGTTAATACATGATTTTCAGTTGATATTTATTTTTAATAAACTATTTTAGTTGTGCCATTTTCTTCCTATTTTTCCACTTGTGCCCTTTTTACCTGTGCCAGTTTTACCGCGCACAGGTAAAAAGGGCTTAATTAGGGTTAATGTCTCTATCGGTTAAACTGAACAAAAACTGAAAAATGTATTGTTTGTAACATGGCTTAGATTTAACTTTAAAGTCATTGATATGTTTTATATAGTACAAAATTTAATTTTGTTAAACTTATATTTTAATCAATAATAGCTATAAAAGTAAAGTATGATGTATGCTTTAAACTTCATGCGTAAAGACGAGGTAAAATAATTTGACTAAAGTTTGGTAATTTGTTGGGAGTTCTTGCCAAATGGCATACAATCAAAAACGGACGAAATGATTAATTAACATAATGTGAACAAGAAACATATAGTGATAAATGTTGTATGTGTTTAATTGTGTACAATTATAAAAGTGCAAAACAAGGATTGGGTGGGTGCGCAGTAAGTATTCTTTAAGGAGTTTCGTTATCGCATTTTAGACAAATTTGTAAAACTCCAAAATATCCCAATGTTGCATTAATTTGTGTCATTTATAATTATCCACATGGAAAATTAAAACCATGAATTTACTGAATTACTCTAATCATATGGGTTTTTATTCGGTTCCACAAAGTAGTTTCAAGTGCCACCTTCTAAGAATGTAATCTCTTTGCTTGGATAACTTCTGAAAAGAATTCAAATTAGGAACACAATGAAGATAAAGTACTAAAAATGTACTTGCTAACAAGAAAAGTTTGTATGTGATTACAATATTAGTTCAGTTCACAAAGAGATTAAAATTATTACGGATTCAAAAGATTTATGAATTTAAATGAGTGTTTTGAAGACTTTGTATCTTGTTAGTATTAAATCAAAGATAAACTAATATTTGTCCAATTAAATGAATTGAAAACAAGCAATTATTTCATTATCTTTATGATCTTTCTGCTTCTTGTAAATCATACGACTATGGAAGTCAGTAATAATTGGTGGAAAACTAATAATTCGGCAAGTTTTCATTTTACACCCCACCCACGGCCATCCTAACTCTGAGCCTAAGAAAGAAATTGCGTTAAATGAAAAATAAATGTATCCATCGCTATCAAAATTAGAAATAGTATGTTTAATATTACACATATAGGGAATATACGATAAAAAATGCAATGAAGATATCGATAGTTAAAAGTCTGCGGATATAAATATTCTTCTCTTGTTTAAAACTTCAATTAACATTTTCAATTTCCCATCTAGTTTTAGAACCAACTTGGAATTGGTTGAGGAAAGAATGTTAATTCGAAGAGACTGAACATTTTGTAACTAGTTATACGCGATGATATCGTTTAGTTTAAAAAGGCTATTTTTCCAAGTGATGAGTATTGAGTTGCAACCTGTAAGCTTTTTTGTCAGTAAATTAGACAATAAATATAATTGCGTTGCTTTTGTTTTTTTTTTGTATTTTCCAAGATCAGTTTAGAAGTAGAAAGAGATAAAAAGAATAACATAAGCTAAAAAAATTATCTGTAAATATCTTGACATTATGAATTCATCAACAAAAGATTAATATGAGTGTGTAACTGACAACTAACTGCATGTACCAATGTGTTAATGAGTGTGTGTATGACTTAATAAAGTAAAAAAAAGTTATTTTCTCGTTTGATTTATCTAGGAAATGAACCAAGAAGATTATTAGGATATGAAAAATGGAATTTCTGTTGTTGCTGTTTGTTTTGCCTACTGAATGCGAATGCAAAAAAATGTCTGATCATGTAAGTGAAGTGGTTAATTTTATATTTTGTCCCTTCAAGCAACAGAACACCACTTAGGTTTGGTCTGCGTTTTGGCCATCTATTTCGAATTGGAAATAGATCGAAATGTTTTAATAAAGAAAACACACGAAGAAAGTAAGCAAAATAAACACATCTTTTGCATGCATGCAATGTAATTTAATTTAAGACACTAGTTTACATGTATCAGTTTTTTAAGGTCCGACGTGGTATCAAAATAAAGTTTAATTTTGAAAATGCCGCATGTCAACTCCAAATGCCTTTCAAAAATTAAGGTAACAACAAAATTGTATAGTTTTTGTTTACGTATGAACTGTGTTATTAACATGTCTGTGTGTAATAAGCTTTAATATTATATTATTAGCATGAAAGTTTGATTAATTGGACTAAAGCTCAGAAGAAATGTCTTTAAACTGGTTTGACCCGTCTCTACTCTCTGATTAAACGTGGCATACGTTCTAGTTTTACTGACATACTCTCTTGTAAGTTGGAATAAACTTAGGTAAAATTAAATTTTGATTAAAACCAAAGAAAGATCAATTGACAAAAAATGATAATTGAAAATACGCAAGAAAAACTCGGACATCGATAACTAACGACGAATCATTCATTGTAAAAGTAAGTTGCAGCATGCTTAGGTTTATTGAACTTGTGAAGCCAAATAACCAACATATAAATTAAAATTTCTAAAGAATAGAAGGCAGACAAAATGAATGTCAGAGCTTAGGGGAATCAGTTTTATCGCTAAATTTTCACCAAGAGTTAAGGCTGCGTTCAACTTGAAAAAATTCCAAGTCATCTTACAGAATCACTGAAAAAAGCTAAAAATCGGGTCACAAACATTGTTTTTTTTTAAATGAAAACGATAAAAAAAAGTTTTCCTACTTCTCCCTTTTTTAAATAAAATTAGGATTTACGCTAAAATTTAATTTTAAAAGGACAGGTTGAGAAGTTCAAATTTGAATTTTTTTGGCACAATAGGGAAATGTGATCCCGATTGTAAAGTTTCACACCCATGCTCACTCGATGTTAAAAACGGCGCACAAATAAAAACAATTTTATTTATTCAAAGCAATAACACTAATAACAGTATAATTTATGTATTTACTTCTGTTTTTCTTTCATTAATTCTCTTTTCTTTTTATTTATGCGCCGTTTTTAACATCGAGTGAGTGAGGGTGTGAAACTTTACAATTTACAATCTGAATGAGGACCACCCTCCCTGCATAGTGCCTTTTTTTTAAAATGAAGTCAAAAATCTTAAACTTAGTTAATGTTTGTTTTTTAGGGAGTGTTGAATTAGGGTTTTTTTGTTTTTATGTTACAAACCCAAGAAAAATAATTTTCAACACATTATCATTACAATCGTAACATTTTCTGTCATTTTTTAAAGGGTACTTTCTTTTTTCAATGAAAAGAGACATGCCAGAACACGATTTGGTATCTAGCACGCTCACGTTTGGTCACACAACCGGACTAAGGTGGAGTTTTGCAACAATTTCAAATAATTGTTTTTGTTTAATAACAACTAGAGCCCAATGGTAACTCAGGTGGGATTCAGCCAAATATAACAGGTTACGCAATTCAATTTATTAAAAATAAAGCACAGAAAGAGAAGTTTGTTCTTTTTTCAATTCTCTCTCTTCCGTAATAAATTCCCCACGTAGTAACCTAGATAACGACTAACCACAGAGAGTGCATGCGTCCTGCTTTGAAGCGATATGAAAGCCAAGCGTAGTGTGCAGATATTTACAACACATGTTTTGGTACTCTTCATGTCGAAAAATTCCGATCTTCGGATTTAACATAAAAATCAGAAACATAACGCTTTTAAATTTTTGGATAACAATGCTTCTCCTTACTTTATGAGTATTAAATTAACAGAATTGGCTTAAAATGGGGGAAACGACGGTTAAATTTAAAACCAATTTAATCAGTTTAAATAAAAAATATTTCAAAAAGTAAGAGAAGCAATACTACACTTCACTCACTCACTACTCGGGTTTCAAACTGCAAAACAGGAGATTTGATGGTATTAAGTAAAAGATGTCGTCAATTACAATTAGTGTAGTATAATAATCAATTAAAAGAGGAAAGGGGGGGAAAAGTAAAGAGAAAAATCCAGGGCACATATGACCATCTCGCCTCAACAAGGAGGGCACCAGGTCGGAGAAAACATGACTGACCCATTTCTGTGTTGTGGATGACCAGTGTAATGTTGCTTGTTAATGTTACGTTAACCACTTAAAATGGGTATGTAAGAAATCGTGTTTTTGCTCTAAAAAAGTCAAAAAATGATTCAACAATAATAGTTCATTGCTGCATAAATCACTGTACGTTCGTTTTATTACAATAAATAAGTTTTAAAATGCACTTTTAGCAATATTACAACAGTACAGATCTGTTCAATATTTTACGTCACCGCAAAGCATCCGTAAGGAATTTATGACAAATTGGGTTAAACTTGCAACTGATCAGAATTTTTTACAAAATATTTCAAATGTAAATAAAGGAAAAACACATTATCCGAAAACATGATTGTCGTGATAAGTACACGTAAGCATGTTTTAAGCACAATTGAATTTACTTTTTCACATATATAGCGCACAAGCATTATGTCATGTGTATGTATGTAATCATATAGGTACACACATCAAGCATAACACTTTTACACAACGCTCCATTACTGGTGGTACATAAAACATTTTACGGGCTTTTTTTTCCTTTTTCCTTTTTCACTTCAAAGACCTAAATCAGAAATACTGGAAGGGTTTTTGACATTTTTACTGATAAATTGATGTTTAGATGTAGATTTAAACATGTAAAAAGATTTGAAAACATACACACGCACACACATGTGATGCGCGGGGTTTGGGATGGGGGAAGTAACCCAGTAGTTTAATGTAGGTCAGTATGGCTGCTCGGAGCGGGGGTCTCCGCACGCACGTCCACATACATGAATAGTGAGGGAGTAGGAGACCTGACGAGAAGTGGCAGGAGTAGAGAAAAGTGTGCGAACCGTGCAGGAAAAGAGTTAAAAGTGCGTCGAAAAGGAAGAGCGGGAGTGGGTTTGAGTTTCCAATAGATTTTTCACTTTTCTTTTGCAAGAAGCGAAAGTTAAGGAAGAAAAAAACTTCAAAACAGGAAACACTTTACAAAATCCTTCAAAAAGTGCAAAACAAAGATTAAAACAACATTTTCTTGTTTTAAGTAAAGGAAACACACGCGCGTGCGCACGCACACACACACACGCACACACACACACACACACACACAATACAGTCGACTAGAAAAACGGGGTCGGTTTTTTCGAACGAAAGAAAAAATCGCTGCGCTAACGAAACGTCGTGGAAAGAACGTCAAAGTAAAGGACCGTGGTTAGGGATAACTTAGTAAGAGAAACAAAGTGCAAAGTACGATAAAAGACAGAAATGATACAGATTAAAAGCAGCCAAATAGCAGCAAATTTACACCTACCTTCACTCGCCATTGCGAACGAACGGGGAACACCCCATACCGACTATCGATTGGTTAAGGTATCGTCACGTGACTCACGGTAATTTGGGAATTCCGTGCGTTTGTTCAAATCAAATATCAAGCGTGCGGTTTTTAACAGTACATAAGCAAGAAAGACAGAAAAAGTATAAAAGAGAATAACAGTAGTAGTAAAAGCAGATTTAGTAGCGACAGTTGCACTTGTAGAGTTGGTTGGACACAGCTTTGTAACCCTTCTCTTGTGTACTCTTAGCACTGCGGCTGCTACAGGCTACACAACCGCTGCTACATCCTTGTGAGCAGCAGTGTAGTAGTTTTGTGCCGTGGTTACGCGCACTTTTACAGTCGGGCCCGTTCTGGTTGCGTTGCGCTATCGAGATTATTGTTTGTCTGTGTGTTTGTGTGTGTTTCAAAATTGTTTTTTTTTTTAAACAAAAAGAAAGATGTGAACGCTTTGCTCAGAACTTTTCCACGCTTTTTCAAGCAAGCGTTAACTTAAGGAATTTGAATTGTTCACGGAGTTTTATGGGATCTCAACAGGTTGTTTTGTGTGCGTGTGTAACGCGTAAGAAGACGCACCTGAATTTTTAGGATATTGTTAGGAAAATTATCATTTTTAAGCAGTTTTTGTAAAAACATTGAATAGAAGAAGAGAGTTAAAAGTAAAACGGAACGTATCGAAATTTTAAAAAGTTTCGATTACTGGAAAACATTGATCAATCGTAGAACAAATGAAATTAAGTGGCTAAGTGGCCATTATTGGCGCCTTGGTCAACAGTCCCAATACAAATGGGTGTGACTGGTGACCGTTGACCAGACCAGGTGATATAATTTGTTCTTATTAATTCAAACTCGATTTAAAGTTCTAAATTAAAATTACGCATTCACCTTTTACTTTTTTTAATTGCATTTGCAAATTATTTGTTCTGTTCCTCAACTATTTTGAATTCTCGCCCCAACTCTGCTGATTCTCCGTTTAAACACACTAAGTACAAGTACACAGCAGCAAAGCTATCGCTGCCCTAAATATGGATTTCGCGTGGTCTGTCCGGTGTTTGGTAGATCGCAAGAAACAGGCTTCTTTCTGAGGAAAAGAAAGAAAGAATGGATGAATGAATGACAACTAAAACTAAAACAGCTGGTCTTGCTGAGTTACCCAACAGCAGCTGAGTGGTAAAATTGGTTTACGAGTAGTGGACACTATTGCTCGTGTTTGAGTACGATGAGAAAAAAGAGGAAAGAAAGAAAGAAATGATTATTTTAAGCTAGAAAATTAAAAAGGATGGACAGCTGATTGATAATACTCGGGTGGATGTGTTTGCAGCCTGCCTTTTATGCGGGGTGGTGGTTGTGGTTATTGAGTTTTTACACCACCAGTAATGACTGGTGACCTTCCCTGGAGATCAAGTGACAGCAAGTCTCCTCAATACTCCAGTACTTTTCTCAATATTCTAACCGATTTCAGCAGTGCTGTTTTCTGCATAGTCTTGGCTTTTCGCCAGCCTCCTAGTTTCTCCAACCTGTTTGTTAGGTTCTTCAGGACTGTTCCCAGAGCTCCAACCACTATTGGTACTACCGTACTACTACCGTACTACTGTCACCTTCATATTCCACAATTCTTTCAACTCTCTGGCAAGTCCAGATACTTATCTAGCTTTTCACTCTGGTCTTCTGGACTGTATTGGGTGATCTGTTTGAATCTAAAAGTCCCAGAGGATTTTATGTGTTTCTTTCTAAAAGTAGATTCTGCATATACCATTGGTTTGTATGGTCGAAATGCAGTCATTTGCATGGTTCCCAGTGGATCTCACTACCTATCCAATTGTGCTTGTTCTTTTACTCTTTCTGGGCCAATTTACTGCATTCATTTACTATATGTGGTTGATAGTCTCATCTTTATCTCTGTATAGTCTATATTTGCTGTTCTTCTGTGTATTTTCTATCTTAGCTTTTATATAATTGGTTCTTATCGCATTGTCCTGGGCTGCCATATCCATGTGAATTTATTTGCAGTTTGTCTACTGAAATGAACTGAACAGTTGTGTTTCTTCCCACTTTTAGATGCTTGTTTTTATGTTTTCTGGTTATCTAGTCTTCATACTGTTAGTTAGTTGTAACATTGTGTATCTTCAAGAGTATCGTTGGTTCTGCTTGGTAAGTCTTTAGCATTTTAGATGACAGCAACAAAATGATGAAGAGTCGCATATCAAATAATATGCTTATCGGACAGAATAGGAAAGGCGAAATAGCTACTGCCACACACCTGGATGATGCATCTTTGTGGAACCAATGTCATGAAACCCATGACTGTGTGAACGCACCCATAACATTGTGATATGATGAAGCCACTGGTTTTTGTCATTTTATATCTGTTGAAGATTTCAGGTGTGAAGCGAATTTGTGAAGAGATTGTTGGATGCCATGCAGATGATCCATTCAAGAACAAATAACAAAGTCCTTCTTTATAAACAATTAACAGCTTGTCTCTTCTTCTCACTTTCTGCATTTGGGAATCTGGTTTTCATAAAGATGTGAGCACAGTTCTGCAAAAATTCGATTAAAATTTTAGGCAATACTATCAAACCTAAATTCTGACTCCTAAATGTGAAAAAAAGTCCCCCTTGATTTTGACCCCTAAATGTGTAAAAAAAAGGTTCCCCTTCGATTTTGACCCCTGAAAGTGAAAAAAAAATTCCCCCTTGATTTTGACCGCTAAATATTTTAAATAAAATAATAATAATAATTTTAATTTATGTAATTTATGGCAATAAAATAAATAATATTTTAAATAAAATAATTCTCTTTCGTGGTTGGTCAATTCATCAAAAAAACTAACCAATGAAAACATTATGATGTAATTGTAACAAGACATCATTGATGATGATGATTATTGAGCAAGTAAGTGTTATACACTTTATTAGAGCAGATTAAACAATAAAGGCATACTGCAATAAGAGCAATTTCTAATTTAACTATAATTGAAGAAATCTCTGTGGGTGTGTGTATGTGCGTGTGTGTATGCACCGAGATAACTTGATATATATTAGTCAGCACACAAGGCATTGCAGTGTCGAGTTTGAAGTTGTTTTGATCAGCGGTTCTCAAGAAATCTATTAAAAAATAAATAAAAAACTCCAGATCATAGATCTTTTATCTAAAATCATAGATATAAATTTAGATATAAAATACCTAAATTGGCAATAGATATAAATTTAGATATAAAATATCTAAATTGGCAACACTAAAAGATGTAACCAAAATAATTTGAAACCTTAGTTTTGTACAATGGACAGAAAATTGTTTTACATAACAATTATGGCCGGCTGCTCCACAGACCATAAAGTCCCCATCCAAACATGCACCTTTGGAACAGACACTCCCCTAGTCTAATTAATTACAAATTTGAATTCAAATTACTTTTTAGTTTTTAGAATCATTCATTTTATTCAGTATTACCAATTTCCATATTTTTTGTTTCTTTTTTTTCTCTTCAATTTTAAATCGATCAAAAGAATTATTACAACAATTACACTCTTTCCTTCTTCTTTTTCTACTGGTTCCTTCTTCTGTCTTTTCTTTTGTTCCTTCTCAGCCACATCTTGGCCTTCTTAGAAACTGTCAACCAAAACTGTCACCAAAAGAGTCAAAATAGGTTTCTTCAGTTTTCAAGTGAGTCCAGCTGGCTGGCTGTGTATGTATCATGCATACAGGCCACACCAATGGAGCTTTACTCATTATTATTCTAGAAAAAACTTTTCTTTTTTTGTTGAAAATTCCCCCCTTAAATAGGTTTTTAGTAGGGTGTTCAATTTACAATGTAAATTTATGCTTAACTAATTCCTAGTTTATGCCAGTTTTTTTTTAAAATTCCGACTTTTTAGTGATCTAACAAAAGGTGAGAGAAGTAACTTATTCATTGATCACCCCTTTTTTAATTGATCACCCCCAACACAGCATGCTGCCAAAAGATGTTGGTAACATGTCGGTTTCTATTGAGTGACTAAGCCAACCTCTTTTTCTATTTTCTTCTTTCTTCCTTTCCTTCCTTCCTTTATTGCAAAATAGGGCCATTTGTACTATATCTTTTTCTGACTTTCATGCTAATTGTAACGATATATATGCTAATCTCAACAGCCTCAAACTTGAAAATCAAACGGTACTGCAAAATTGTTTACTTTAAATAAGGTATCCCCACTTTGTCTTCAAGAGTATTTTAGGCAAACGAAAAAAATTCATTCATTAAGTACAAAAGGCACCAACCTGGGATACCTCTATGTTCCATCTTGCATAACAAGTGGCTATGGATTAAATTCAATCACCAAAAAATGCATTACTGATTGGAATAATTTTACAAAAATACTTATCACGAATTGGACTTAAATCTAGCATCAAATCAATCTTCATTAAATCCTACATCTAAATCTAAAATCAACCATATATCTGTATCTAATTCTTCTTATGATTTTTTTTCTTCTAATATAATCTTCATTGTCTTACTCTTTCATAATCACTCTTTCCCACAATGTGACTTTGAAGAAAATTCGGACAAATATTTTCTAATTAATTGAAAAAATTAAAAACTTAAAGGTAATGCTCCTAGATCAGAATACTGCATGAGCATCACCTCTCCCCCTCCAAAAAACTAAATAAATAAAGGCAGAAAGCATAACATTTGAATTTACAATCTTTCCTTTTTGTTCTTTAATATTTCTCCATTTTTCTTTCTTCTCTCTTTCTTCCTTGACTCTTTTTCATATTGGCTTTTAAAGTTTTCATTTATTCTTTCCTTCTCTTTTTCACTTTTTCTTTTCTAATCTTTCTATTCTTGCTTTCATTTCCCCCCCAGGGTTTCTTTATGCTTGGTACTCATAATCTGATGATAATTCCCATTGGTTTCCTGCTCCAATTAGTAAATAAAATTTCCATTGAATATAATTTTTACAATTCTTAAACATGAAATGATACTTTGTTCGTAAGAGTGTTGCTAATGACTGCAGAATATCAATAACATCAATTCTTGCTTTCTTTTTTTACTTACACAGCTAAGAGATTAAACCTAAGACTTTATAATCTACTGTTTAACACTCTGCCAAATAATGAATGTGTGTGTGTGTGTGTGTGTGTGTATTTGAGCTACACATGCTAGAATGAGCATGTGTGTAATGCGTTTGTCATTTTTTCTTTCCAAGCTAACGGATGGTGATCACATTGAGATACTGCGTTCTGTGACCCGTGGAAATTGTTTCCTGACTTTTACAGATTCTTACCTCTTCGAAAACTTCACAGACAACCAAATGCAGTTTCTCAATGCTATCGTCGTCTGAAATTCTAGCATGTGTAGCTCAACTACTAACATATTCGTCTTACTTTGTGAATATTGCAGATTTCATAGATACTAAGTAGGGGAAACCGGGTCCAGTTGGTACATTTTTCACTTTGATGGCTGTAATTTCCTGTGTAATTAATTCATTAAAATGCAAATATGACCAAAAGTTACTATGGAAACGAGACATCCTTTGGATGGGTCATTTAAATCTGAAACATTTGTCAAGTTTATTATATCATCATTTAAACATTCAGAAAAAAAGTGTACAAAACTTACCCCACTAATGGGTATAATTGGTACAATCTGATTGGGCAAGTTAGTTCTCTTGTTAGTAGGTACAGATGTAATATATTGTTATAATTGAGAAATATAAAATTTTAAATCAGACAGAAGGATATATTTGAGTAAAAAGTAAGATTTTAAGAATGTAATGTCCACCTGGTAGGACAAGTGGAATGATATATGTGAATGGACCCCAATGATGCATTTTAATAAGGTGGAAGATGGAAAAAAGAACAATAAGAAAAGAATGACAATACCAATGACTTGTTTGAAGTTTGTTTTGTTATTTTGCAAGAGTTTTTGTTTTTCCTCTGCCTCAATTGCATACAATTACAGCGTACCAAGTAGCCCAGCTTACAATGTACCAACCAGCCCCAAACACATGGTTTTCTTTAAATTCTATTCTAAGAAAAAGTTCAGACAGAAGCTACTTGAAATGTAATATATTTACTGTTTGTTGCCACTTCTCATAAACATAAACTACGCTATCATCAACTGCACAATACAGCATGAACTAGGCACTCATTTGTCAAAGTGAAAAAGTTACTTACCAGGGTGGAAAAACATTTTTCATACAAAACATTATGTGCTTACAACACATATGACTCAAACTTAGTAGAAAAATGGCCGATTTTTTCTACTCAAAATGAGGCTAACAGTGGTGCGATCAAGTGGTGGAAACAAAAATTAAAGTAAGTAATTCAACCAGCCCCTGTGCCCAACTATCCCCGGTCTCCCCTATCTATGAAATCTGCAATATCCACAAAGTAATCTGCTTTATGGAAAAATAACTTGCATTACTCATTCACTGAGTATCTGATATCAGATCCTTAAATGAAGACTTTACAATTTACTGTCCAAAGTGTTACTGAGCAAGGGAAAAAGACAAAAACTCTTTTGCAATTATATCATTGAGCTTGTCTTGTAAAAATCTTGTTATTGTCCCTGTCAGTGCATTTGTAGTCTACAAGTCAGAGTCAAAATTTGGTCATATTCTCATTCAATTTATTGCAAAATCGTATTATAATAATCTGGAAAAATGGCTACTTGAGATACAATTGAATATTTTTAATAAATTTTAATATCATTTCATACTTAGAGAATTATTAACCCAAAAGCAGTATTCATATTAGTATCATTTCTTTTCAAAACCCATAACTCCAGATATTTATACAATTTATTTTAAAAAATATGGTTTAAAACTGACACACATGTATGGACCTTGTTCTGATCATCCAATGAACTGACATATTCATATTCTGATGAAAGCAACATACAAAAGGGGTGCACTGAAGTCATGCCATATGTAGTTCAAAATGGCCACTGGGTAAACTGCAGATGCTACTGGAAGTCAGGAAAATTGCCAATAAGCCATGTTTGGACCCCAGCACAATAAACATCTTTCCAATTTACTGCACTGTGTTGATGTTAAAGGTTATAAGAAAAGAGGAAAAGAAGCTTAATACAAAAAAGTAATAGAAAATATCAGAGTCAATTCAAAAAAGTTTTGCTTTGCCACAGTGAGACTACATACAGCATAAAAATGAACACTTTGAAAGTTAACAATTACAGCCATAATATTGCTTCCATCAATACAAAATCTAGTTACCAAATAAACAGATTCTGTGATTGTGACAATCCATATTTGTATAGATGTATATAATTCCTTTTAATTCTGAGGCCAACTGTGGCTCAGAGTCATCAGCTTAGCTGTCAATTCAAATCATTTTACATAAAATATTGATATCATATAACACCGGTACAGAGGAAGCCACTTATTGTGATCACTTACAATAGGGGTCTTTTAGATAACAATAATCAGCTGATAATCAAAGGATATCAAAATTGGAATGATTTACATTGATTGTTATAAATTCATTTTGTTATGTTATTAAATTCATTTTGTTATGTTATTAAATTCATTGTTATAAGCACCTTTACATTATAAAGAAGTAATATGATTAATATAAATATTTTAATATAATTTATAATTCATTTTAAAAAAAGTATTTGGGACTGACTGATTTTGATAGCAATAACCAGCTGATAACATTATCCATGATTATAATAAATGGCTTGATTTGTTTATTTTGTGCTCAAATAAACTGTGTAATTGATGCACAGCACCATGATTTCAAGACTTTACAGCAGGGATTTCCATATGAATCATAGCTACCTACTGAGAGCAGTGAACTTATCCAAAAGATATCATTAAAAGGTAAGAGAATAATATAGGCTGCTTGATATAGTTTGGTCTTTGATCAAGAGATGTATTTGTATTCATTTACTATGCTTATAGACAGGGCAGTTTTGCTGCCATTATTTCTTTTTAATCATTAAATATTACTTTGCTCAATGGACAGCAGTTAAGATCATTCTTGCATGTTCAGTATTATATTTAACAGTATACATAGGCATATGGGAACTCTTTGGTTGGTTGGTGGGGGTTCAGATTTTACACAGATGAAAACAAGTACTAATTTCCAATAAAATATCTTTTTAAAGAACAGATAGTACAAATCACACAAGATGCAACCTAAAAGAAATATTGTTTTCTGCCTTTCTTAGCAGCAAAAATAACTATTACTTGGTCAATATTTTTGTCAACAGCATGTCTTGGTCATTACCTTCAAATCATGCTTCCTTGAATAAGAATTGTATGCCTTCAAGAGTTTCCATGGTTGCTGTAGATGTTCCTCTAGCTGTTATAACATCTACAGTCTTTCCCTGGAGGTATTTGCTGAAGCTGTTTGTTTTTTAGTGTATTATTTTCAGCACAACCAATTCAATTAGGAATTCAAAATTAGATATGGCATTCAATAATCCACTGCTATCTGTATATGTTTTGGGGTCTTGATCCTTTGCCAAATTAAGCAATGCTTTTACAATATCACGGCTTTTACTGCTTCATATCTACAAGACCACCTTGTGACACTTTGAGATTTAAGTGTCTATGAGAGTTCTTTGTCGACCATGATGCTTTCAAAGAGTGCGTGTCATTTGGGACTGGCATCTAGAAAGTTGTAGAGGCTCTGAATAGTTCCTAAAGCATTGTGGAGTGGTTCAGTATCTGTCATTGTATCTTGGATAGCAAGATTTAAGAGGTGCCCATAGCAATGGACATAGATGGCAAGTGGAGAACACTCCTTCATTCTTGTTGCCAAACCTCTATGAACACTGCTCATATTTGTTGTGCCATCAAAACATTCTCCAACAATTTTGTTAAGTTCATTTTTACTTGTACTATGTTTAGTTTGCCAGTGAACAGAGTTTTGATAATAATTTTCAAGTACTCTCGGTTCTGCACCATTTGTTGCTTGTGTACAGTATTTAGTTGACCTAACATCAATTGTTTGTACTTTGCGTTCGCTCAATAGTCTATCCACTTCATCATGGCCTGCTGATGACAAGCACTTTTTGCATGCTTTGTGAGCCAATTTCTCTTTTTCCAGTTTTCAAAAGTAAAAGTGTAACATGAAGCTTGACAGTTGCACATGTCATATATAAGCCAAGGATACATATTAAACCATTCACTCTTGAAATCTCTCAAAGTAGACTCCTTACCAAATTTCTTTGGTTTATATTGTGTCAAAATTGGCTGATTTAGTCCAGTTTCAGTGATATTGATCTGCGGAGTCTGTGTAGATTCATGGGCCATATTCACTTCATCGTCACAGTCAACAAATCTGTTCTTGGCAATAGTTTGGGAAGTTGTGTGGGTTATAGTTATATCACCTTTATCATTATCACTCTGTTCTTTATCTGATTAATGCAACATCAACGCAAATATTCACAATTAAAAGGCTTTGCTTTTGATGAAGTCATCCGTGACACAAAGATATAAAACTAAAAAAACTTGTCTTACGAGAAAAGATTTCAAATCGAAAGATTGGTTGAACAGCTTCGACTGTATTATCCAACATAGTACTAAAAATGTAAAAGTGTCACTATGCATAAATACCTTATAAGGTTAACAGAAAGCTTGACATTTGTCAATGTCATAGGTAAGCCAAGGATAAAGATTAAACCATTCGCTCTTGAAATCTCTCAATGTAGACTCTTTACTAAATTTCTTTGGTTTATAATATTTCAAAATTGACTGATGCTATCTCCTATGTCATATAATGTTGTATATTTTCAAGTAATGTCATGATTTGGTCACTATCAACCTGATCATGGAACATAGTTTAGTGAGAAATCTCCAGCACAAAACCATTTTTAAAATGTTTGATCATTCACTGCACTTTCTCCATAAACTGTACACATCTTTTTCTGTGTTTGAGTCGCATTTTTACCTTTCTTAAAATAAAAAAGCATAATATCCCAAAAATGTTGTTTATTTTCTTCCATATTCAATGTTAGTATCAATAAACAAAAATATGTCAATATGACAATTTTTTTAAAACTGCATGCTGATATGACAGCTATCATAATGCCATCAAAAGTGATCTATTTGAATGAAGTTAGTTAAAATTAAATTCTCCTAATGCCATCAAACGACAAGCATAGAACAATCTTGCTGGCCAATCCAATTGATTAATCTTCCTTCTTATGGTACATTGGGATTTTTGGCCTAGTTTTCAAAAGTTGAATGTTAAAATCTGAAAGCTTCACATTAATTTAAAAGTAAGTGATATAATCTTTAAGCTTCCATTCATTCTCTTAGTTCACTTTATAAAAATTAGTACTTTGATGTCTACCTATCAGTATCATATGACATTGAGAACAAATGTCAGCTAATTTTTGGCACAACAAAGCTAGTTATCCTACCAATGTAAACAGTACAATTCAAAGTCTCAAAGTTAAATATAAGTATTATGTCCTGCCCTGGAAAATTGCTCTGGGAGCAATTCCTTAGAGTATCAAAAAAGTATTAAACTCAAGATTCACTACCATTAAGTGTACAAGTAGTTGAAATGTTTAATAAAAAAATAAATCTTAAAATTTTCTCTATTGCTTAACTATTTGTGTTTCTCTAGGATTGCTCATTTAGGGGAGCAGTGGAAATAATTTTAGAGAATCAAAAGAATAGTAACCAGAAATGTTTAGGAATCAATCAATTAGTCTCCCTTCAGTCAAATGCCATTTCAAATTAGCAACATTTATTTATCAGAGTAGGAACTTGTTGCTCCTAAATAATCTAATATTTCCCACTCTACCCTATAAGCAGTGGAATATTTGGCTCTCTACATCAATAAGTCTGTTGCTTAATGATGAAAAAAGCATTTATGTTACAAAACAAATGTTAGTTTTTCAACATAATCTCCTTCCTTGTCAATGCACTTAATTCAGTGGTGAATATTAATCACAGAGATCGAATATTATACAGTGAAAATTTCAGATAAAAATTCAGCTAATAACTATGTGTCAAGCTACAGACTTATTAATCCACCCTCATATATACATGCATACAGTATCGCCTTTAAATATGTACATCCCTTACCACTTTTTAATGGAAAGTTACTTGTCTTCTAAACCAAACATAGCAGGATTTTATTATTTCTAGTGGAACATTACACAATAAAAACAGATGTTAACAGGTATTATTTATGACCAAACTCTCCAGCATTGAAACTCTGTTGCCAAAAATATATTTTTGTAGTGCTGTACCTATCTTTGGATGGCAACATATTCATATTTTTGCCACTAGAAATAATAAAATCTTGCTATATTTGGTGTAGAAGAAAATT